>CM021105.1:579275470-579484991 GCA_007115665.2 Sequoiadendron giganteum
TATGGATTGGAGATTTGATTGATTTCAGCCTTTAATTCTTGACTTGATTGGTTTTGAATTGGATTGGCGAAATTCAATTTTCCCGTTATATATTTTTTTGAATAATGGCCCCTTCTGACTCTTAAAAGATGGAGTCACCAATTAGAATTGTGTTTTTGGATCGATTCATTATGACATTAGGATGATTCGTACTAATATTATGTATTTGGAGTCATTATTGAAGAAATGGGTGGAATGCATTGTATTGGTTTGGATCCATACTTTCTGATGGAAACATGGTTGTAATGCGTTTTCGAATTGTTCGAAGATGAAAGCAGATGGGGTTTGAATAAATTATTGATGGCACTATTGTTGCTCTTAGTTGTGGTTGATGTGAAAGTGATGCTTGCATTGGTGCGACAATTGGGTTTCAAAGTTTACGAAGAACAGTGCAAAAATTAATGTTTGGGTTGTTTAATTTCCATCTTGGAATGCTACTTGTGTTATGTCAAATACAAGTTGGATACACTTCATCATGTTTGGCTACCAGTGTGTACACGTGTGGGCCCCAATGAGCACATGTCCCATCACATGTTAGGGCCCCCACCTATGTATCGACTCCTCTCCCCTATTGGTAGTTGTAGAAGAAAACTCGTACTTCAATACTCATATTTTTATTGATTTAAATTTACCAGTCATTTTTGTCTCAACTATAATTCACCTAATCTTAAAATGCAAAAGGCTACTTGTGACTCTTTCCTACAACGAGAATTGTACAAACACCATTGGTCATTCAAGTGGGCATTCCCATAAAACTAGACATATCCATTGTCTAAATTAATTCACTAATAATTGGGAATCCTTGCAACCTCAAACTAGGGGATATCTACTCAAGAATATTGATTATGGCAAAGAATTCCTCGTACATGTTATAATAGCTAAAAAAGGGTTATCTAGGCAATTCTCTCTTGTAATGTATGTGAAGGCAGTTAATAATTTGTTGAGTTGTGATAGTCTCAATAATCAAAGGCTTCTAGAATTGGGTTGATCTTTACTTTCTACAAGTCACTATAATCGCCAATGGTTGTCGCTTTGAATGTGGAATTTAATGAAGGGGACTCCTTCAGATGATTGAAACCTTCAAAAATTTGGCTCTCGTCCATATTATGCTCCATCTCGGGTGTTATTTTACAACGCTGACACTTTATGTTGTTCTTGTTCTGCTTTTGTTGCAATGCAACTATTGCTTTCATAGCTAGGGCAACCATTTCTAAGGGCAGCAGGTGGTTTTACAACTTTTAGTGAGGCAGAAGAAAATAGAGGTGACCCACTTTCAATTGATACCCTACATAAAGGGGGATTAAATAGTCATCAAAATCCATGGAATCAAAATTTGATACAAATAATCCTGCTCTTTCTCTTAAAATTTCTACTACTTTCATAGGCTCCAAATATTCCTTTAGTCTACCATTATCTAGCTTCGCAGTCGGATGAGCTACTTGGCAAGTTAAGCAGATACCCATCAAATAAAATTGGGTAGATGTAAAGAATAAAAAGTGTTTTGTACTGTATGTCCCCCCCTCCAAGACAAGATTTATAACAAAGAATGAACTCAGTTTCCTTTCAAGGTCAATAAGTGTGACCAAATTCATCTACTAACATAAGCAAAATTGTCATTGAATCTAAAAAGTTAGATTGTTGGACAAGCTACCTGATAAATTCAGGGGAAAGACGTATTAAATTGCGCATATTTTTTTTCAAATTTAGAATATAAATTGTAGAAAAAACCCACACACAAGCAACGACTCATTTCAAATTCCTTTTCATGATGAAAAATTTGAGTGAATGAGGCACCCTGTTGGATATAATGACAACAAAAGAAAAAAGAAAAATAAATTAAGTTAATTTAAAGTAAAATAAAAGAATATTTAACTAATAAAATAGTTCTTAAATAATTTTGAAAATAAAATAATAAATAAATAAGATAAATAAAACATTTTCATAAATATTGTCTTGAAATATTATTTTAAATTTATTTAATAATTTTTTTGGCTTTATTTAATGAAATAGTTAATTTCAAGTATATTTTTTAAAATAATATTAGTGTTGTCTTATTGTCTAACTCTTTCTATATATCCTAAATATATTTATGTTTAAAAGATCTCAATTTTGAATTATTCTAGATATTGAAGATTTTTTTACAATATTCTTTGTAATTAGCTGATAGGCTACATATATTGTGAGATTTGAGGTTAAACTTAGGAGTTCTTTATTTTGTCAATGAAGTTTTTTTTTATGTTAACTAGAGATCTATTTATGATATTGCTATCAGGATTCAACCGTGTAGTGGAAGAAACCTCCTACTTATCTAGAGATCTATTATTAAATCATTTTGTCTCATTGCATGAGATACCCACTTGTCATGATTAAATCCCTTTATCATTTAGGGTTGCTCCTATATAGCACTCAACCCTCATTGTATTAGCACACCTTTGATATACCTCTTGATAACCAATCTAGATTTTCTGTAGCTTTTTCTTGTTGAGGATATTGCATATTATTGTTTGCAGCTCTCTTGTGTGGAAGGTGTCTTTGTTTGTTGTTTGATTATGTGTCTTGTGTTATTCACAATTTTATCATCAATTAGATTATTGTTGTAATTATTAAATAATTTTGATGAGATAATTTAATTAAATCACAAGTTTATCCATTTTTTTATAAATGTTAATTAACATTAGCATTTAATCAAAGAAATGTAATTTGGATGCTCATAAATTAGATCACATGTAGTACAAAAGAATTAGTTAAATGCATACATAACAAACAAAAATGCTTATATATATCATGGAATTCATATGCATCCTCATATCACCATGCTGACAAAATGTGGTGTATCATACAAAATCATATCATCATCCTATAGGCTTATGGCTACTAGACTCTTCAAGGCATGGTGGTGGCGATTGGTGATAGAATTTATATTTGAGTATCACCTAGAGAAACTCTATTCTAGTACATCCTTGAGCTAGTACAACCTTGACCTCACCTCTAGGCTATATATTGGCCTCTTGTGCCTTCATATACTACTACTAAATTCAGTCTCTCCTAACTCACACTCTATCCAACCCTTCTTGTAAGATCACATGTTGCATTAGTGGGAGCTTGATCTCTCCTTGCTCTCATCTCCTCGTATGTAGCTCTCAATCACACTATATGCTCAAGAATCTATACATGATGCTCTGTAGTTTTCTATGGCCTATAATTAGCTCGCATAGGTTGGTGGGAATACACATTACGAACCATCTCTACTACTAATCAACCCATAAAGTTGAGCCAATATTGAGTGCCAACTTAAAAAGAGAAAATAGATATCATCATCATTAAAGCATAAATCAAAATTAAGTACAACATCTAGTATACTATGAAAGAAAAAATCAAAAAGAATATTATATCACATGGATCACCAACTTGTCAATGGGGATCCATGCATGAAACAACTATAGCTATGTTTGGGCTCTCTCATGAGGCTTCTCGGGTATGGTATTTGTCTCTTTACTCATCTCCCCATTCTTGTATACTCTCGGTCTCTTGGGTGTGCTCATGATATGCAAGGGCGAGAGCTAGGTCTCTCATGAAGGGCATCACCATCCTCCTCCTAATCTTTTGGATATCCTATCGTTGCCATGATTGGTTGACCCTCATACTCCTCATCATATTTTCTTACATCATCATCCTCATCCTCATCCTCCTCCTCATAGTCGGGTGATCCCACAAATCTAGTTTACAATTTCTGGGAGATTCTGATTTTTGTTGAAATCGCATATTTTTAGAAAATATAATGATTTAAGCCTTAAAATTTTCCATTTTAATGATTCCAATTGAAGATGGTTTGATCAAACCACCTTAGTTCAAACCCCCTTGGATAGAACCCCGCTAGTTTATACCATACCTACAATAGAGTCTCTTTTACACCTATCAAAATGTTGATAAAAAATCACTTTTGATTTACCTTTTGGGGGATCAAATGAATTCATTTAAAATTTATTTCAAATGATCATGGTATTCCTCAGAACGATCTATCCAATTAATATAATTTTAATATGTTTTTCTTTTATTATGTATGTGTTTTTTTAGTTTTATTAAAGATAGGTTTTTCACCGAAAATCAAGCTCTTTATTCTGCACATGTGGAAAAATAGAAGATTGTCAAAATAAATTTTAAAAAACTATGTTCGGGCTAGGTATTGATGTCCTTGATCCATTAAAAAAATAAAAATGAATTTTGATACATACAGAAAAAGTTATGTTGTATACAGCCCGTCTATGTTTCAATTATAATTGGTTTGACTTTGAAACTTGATTAAGGAAAAAATATTTAATAAAACACTATGAAACAAAATGAAAGTGCTAGATATTATAGTTAAAAATCTAAATTTGAAAAAATTAGAATTTTATCCTTCATATAAAAAAAATTTATGTTGTATACAGTGAGTGTCACTCCTTAAAAATGTTGTTTTTCTTTAAAAGGTAGTTTTTGAAGGAGATGGAAAAGAAGGGAAATTTGATTCCAAAATTTTTGAAAAATATATATTTAGAATCTATAGAAAAAACATCACAAATCACTAGTTTCCATCATCTTCAAATTCCTCACGGTTTAGCCACTATAGGAGCCCAAAAGTAAAGATTTAGTTAAAAGAAATCAGTTTAGTGTCCAGTTTGCCCAAAAATTATAAACCAGTATTGTGGGATCACCTATTCTTCCCAATCTCATGGTCATGCCCTGGGATCACTAGTTGGATAATTCACAAGAAATATAGGATTTGGATGTGTGATGTCCCACCACCTAGTATATGCAATGCTCGATCCAATGTGATCTACATTAGACACCAGATGTGCATCTAGCTCCTCATTCTTAGAGTCACTCAAAGGGACATCCATGATGGTGAAACAAGCTATGTATTGTAGCTTAGAATTTTTGTGATTCTATTTAAGATAGGTCAGTCAATGAATGGGAATCCTTTGAGGGTGATCGAGTTGTCTAGTCACTTCATCATAGTAGAATTACATAATGATGTACTCATACTAACCCACAAAAAATTGATTATGTTGCATCCTCACAAGCTTAAGTATGGAAAGACTGTCCAAGGCTATCGATTCCTAGATGATATCTTCAAATCACATCTCTATCATCCAATTGATCAATTTCAATACTCCAATTTAGTAAATCATTGTGCTACTATGGTCTCTTCAAAGGGTAAGAGTAAGCTCAAGGATATGTCCATGCTACATCTATGGGATATCCTACAAACCATGTGTAAGTGATGTGCTCAAATACCTTGACCTGGAGAAGTGTAAATTTCATAAGGCTCTGTGTCTCATAATATACATGTCATCTAAGATCATAATATAAGTGTGTTAGCACTCTTTGCCCTAGGAAAACATGGTATCTCACTCATCCATCACTCATATAGTGTGTACGAGGCCCCCATGTAGGTGTGTACCTCATCCATCTAGTGAAACTACTAGTGTTATGGTCATGATCATGATCTGACGAATGATGAGGATGTTTGTATCTCCATAGAGAAGCCACCATAGTTGTATTCAACCCTTTCCATCCTCTAGAATATGTCAAGATGCAATAAAAATGATCTAATAGGGTGTCATTTGATGACCTCCCCTCTTCATGACTCTCAACCCTACCCTAGATGGATAGTTAAAGAATATGATATACATCCTCAAGTGTCATTTTCATCTCTCTCATCATTAGATGGAAGGTAGAGGGGTCCATGTACCATCGCTCTATGAGTTCCATCAACATAGCATCATGGTACCTCATGGTGGGAATGGTATAAATCTAGAGTAAATCAACCTCTCGTAGATGGCTCTTATTTTCTATATAAATTAAATGAGTGTGGTCGTACATGTTTGTATAAGTGACCCCTAGGTGATCCTCCATGTGTGGTGGTACTTATTAGTTATAAAATATTCTTGTAGTGTCAAAATAAGATGCTTTTTCACACTTGTTTGATAATTAACATTAAAGTTGAACAAGTGGTGTCTTGGAGTAGTGTTGTAATGTCTTGTACACTTTCACATTGTACTAGGACCCTTATATAACTAAAACATACCTTAATTGATCCTTTGCAAAGGTTTTGTAGTGTTGTAACACACTTTCACACTTTTCTAGGGTGTATTTGCTTATTTAAGCCTAATGGGACCCTTTTCAATAAAAATATACATAATGTGTACCATTTTTAAGTGTTGTAAAGTGTTTTAAGGTACTTTCATACTTATCTAGGTGGTCTTAATTCATTATGGTTAATTGGAGTTATTAACCCCCTATTTAGGCCTTAATTTTGACACCTCTCGAGGATCTTTCCCGAAAATTATAAATTAAATATCAAATTATTTCATTGGGAAAAGCTTGGTCCTGGTAAGCTGAGCCAAGACCCATTCACCCTTAATAGTGAATGGGTCCTCCCTTAATAAGACCCCCTTTCTCTGGTGATCTGCAATTGGTTTTTGGCCTTCTTTCAGCTCCCCGAAGCTCGGTCTTGGAAACTTAGCCAAGACCCATTCGCCTTTGGTGGTGAATGGGTCCTCCCTTAATGAGACCCTCATTTTTGAATTTCATTATGGTAGGAATTTAATTATCTTTCTTTCTAGATCTAGTGTCGGTCTTAATTCTTTGAATTTAATTATGGCAGAAATTTAATTATCTTTCTTTCTAGATCTAATGTCGGCCTTAATTCTTTGAATTTCAAGGTTATTCTCCTAATTTAGTATAAATAAGGGGTTAATTCACATTGTTTCACCTAGCAATTTTAGAATCATCCTAGCAATTTTAAGATACCATCCTAATACTTTACAAGAGCATTATAGAGCACTTCAAGAGAATTCATAAAGCATTTCAAAGCAGATTTCAAGTGTTTATTGCAGCAATTCAAGATCATATCATCATTTCAAGGAATTGATGTATGCATTCATGTTGTTGAGCTAAGATTGTGAGTGTAGCATTGAAGATCTATTTGTAACTATTATCTACATCATTTTCAAGTATCCTAGATCTACATTCTCCATGGCCACTCCATGATAGTTTGCAAATTTACTTTATAAGACAAAATCTAAGGTGACATCATTTCATGTTCATGCTTCATTTACTTATTTGGTTTAATTACCTACAAGGGGTTTGACAGAGGAAAACCCCCATTCACCAAAAAATCAACAAGTTTTTTTCCCTTGAGTGTGTAATTGTAAATTTTATAGGTTGAAGATCAAGTTGAGCAAGATTTGGAGCAAGATTTTCAAAGTTGCAAAGTTGCTAAAGTTGTCATTCAAAGTGAAAGATCATAGAAAGAGCTCTAAAAAATTAACTACAAGCTTCCAGAAATTGATAATTAGGATTTCAAGAGTGCGGACATCAAGGTGCAAGATCTTGAAGTCGCTTTTCTAAAACCCTAAAAGGACCCATTCGCCACTGAAGGAAACTGAGTCCTTCATAGCTCAAAAACAGCTTTATGTCCAGATACAAGATTTTTATGCTCTAAAAACACCCCCATAGTTTCTATAATAGTTAGGTTACATTTATGACTATTATTGGCATCTTATTTTACACATAATTGAGTGAAACACCTCTTAGAAAAGTAGTGATTCATCACTCTTGTTTTGGTGAATTCATTTTTTGATATTTCAATTCTCTCATTAGTTCATGCATGAAACAATAAAGCAATGTAAAATAATATCTATTTCAAATATCTAATACATTATGTCTAGTCAAGGGTACCTTAGTTGGACTAGGGCACCATTTCTAGTCAGGGGCACCCTCATGGGTCTAGGGCACAAAACTTGGTCAAGGTGCCCCATTTTTACAAAAACTCATTAAAAATAATAATAATTGAGATCCTAACTATGTGAAAATTGAAAACACAACATACCTCTCATATTGACATGCCTCATGCAATGCATTCTCTCAAGGCCTCCAATATATGTGCATGATACGATCACCATTGTGCTAGGATTTTTTTCTCCTAGGAATGCTTGGATTACCTCACAATGTTGTCAAACTACAAAAGTCAAAATTAATGGAAAAAGGGTGAAAATTTTGTTACTTATAGTAAAAATTGACAAAAGATCATTCATATCATATTATCTTCAAATCACCATAAATTGGGATTGCAAATTCTAGTTTTTGTGTCATTTATTACCATGAAATCCTAGTTCCACCCTTGTTTATATCATATTTTGTTTGGTCCTTTGGTGTTATGATTACATGGCCTTACCAAAGATATTTTCATCAAAACCCTAATCAATTCAATGTGGTGAGATTACCACATTGTTTCTACATTCACAAAGCAAGTAGAGGGCATGCATATACCATAAAATTTTATTCTCCTTAGAATTTTGATACAAACACATTTGTTTGTATGTGTAGGATAATTTTTTAATTTCTAACAAATTTGTTTTACATGATGTGGTTCCCAATGCTATGGTTTACAAGCTACTATGTTGGGGGATTCATTCTATTTCTTGGAAAATTTCCTACAACCTCTACAGTATCCTTTTTGGGTACCCTTTTATGATCTAATTTACTTTTAAATACTTTAGCTTGCATATGCATGTAGTTTCATACATGACCACTAAAGTAGGGGTTGAATGTAGCCTCAAAACTTACAGTAATCCCTATAGGTGAAATTACAATTTGATGTTTTATTTGGAAATCGCTTTAGTGTCTACTCTATTAATGCATTTTAGAGACACTCCCTAGCCTTGACCTTTCCTATCAACCCAAGAGAACATGTTTGTGCTACCCTTAAAGTGCCTTCTCGATCATATTTCAACAAATTAACCAGTGCTCGTTTTCTGAATGAGTCCATATTAAGCAGACTCTTAACATATAAATCAAATTTGAATATGTGGAAAAGGGTTGGAAAGGGGTGCTAGCGCCCTAGTCTAGGTTTTTCTCTTGACAAATTTGATTTTCCATTTATGTTTGTCTCTAATTTCAAGAATATGTTCAAATTTGAGACTTAGTAGTAAATTAATCCCAAAAATTGAATGTAAATGGGCTGGCCTACACTATATTTTATTCCTATGTTCCACTATAAAATATGAATTATTATTTCAAATAAAGGAGAAGTAATTACAATTACAACAAATATCTATCAAAATACATATATCTTTATAGATCTACAAAGAGAATTTTTCAATTAATCTTGCTAGCACAATGATTGGAGTTTGATTCCAATGGAAGGACATGATGGAATATAGGTTTTTGAGATACCGTTGGCTTCCTTCAAGCACATAATGACTCATTTTTAACATTTTTCTCATCTTCATACTTTGATCTCCTTGCTACCCTAAGTAAGGTATTTATGCATTTGGATTTTCCCTAGGGTATTTGACATTCTCTTCAGTTGATCTTTCTTGTGACATTTAGGAATCCTTCTCTAACACACTTGAGTAAGTTTTTATTATCATTTTATCTCATTACAACCTTAGACATACACTTAAGGTTAGGTGAACAAATATTTTATTTATCAATCAATCAATTATTTATGGATGTAGAAATACCAAAATGGGGTTTTAACCAAGGAAAGCTCCTATATAGCCAGACCTTTCCCTCCCTTTGTTGTGATTTTGAAAGTTTAAATTTGAAGAGAAAAAATTATAGAGAAAAAACCCACAGTGCAAACCTATATCTTACATGCCAGAAAGTTACAAATCCTTATTCACAATTCTCAAGCAAGGGCACTACCACCCTTGTCCTCTTATTTTGACTTCAAATTTGCAGGACAAGTGTACAACAATTTTCCCTTCTTAGATCTATCTTCAATTTGTTGATCTTAAATTTCATCTAAGCTAATAAATTGTGTTTTCATATTAGGTATCATATTTAAATTGAGTCAATAAATTTATATAAAAATCCAAGCAATTTTCAAGGCAACAAAAGAACCAAGCCCAGGGTATATTGGCTCTCCTTTTGGGTTGTTAGGAAATCTTTTCACCTTGTTGGTTTGGCTTCAAATGTTGAAACAAAGAAATCATGATCCAAGTAATCTATTCACTATGTCTAGGATCTCTTTTTCCACATCACAATTAGTTGTTTTATTATAATTATATTTTGAATTTTGTGTTCTTATTGGAGACTTTTAGAGGTTTACCCCTTCAAAGTGTCTTGTCATGCTTAACTATTATCAAGTATTTATAACATATTACCTATTATATTCTTCTCTTGTGCAATTTATTTTATTACACTTCCTTTCTCACCACTTGAAAATTTAAGCTTATAGCTTGAAGATTGATATATGGGAAAGAGATGATGACCACCAACATTAAATGGTTTCTTATCTTAGAACCATAATATCTTGTTAGAGAAAGCTCATATTTGAACCATTGATTATAAGATGACATTTAATATTTGTATCCAATTATTGAGGCTAGGAGAGATATCATTTGGTTTGTTATCTATAAATTAATAGATATAGATAATGAGAAATGTTGTCATGAATCTACTTATATTTAAATGTGTATGAGGAAATTCTTCTTAAGATTATTGAATAAATATATAGATTGAAAGATTTGAATAATTATGTGTATTATATGTAGATGTATTTAGTATTTTTATGCATTGTTCTTCTTGGTCTCATCTCCTCAAACATTTACACCATTTTTTGTCAATGGTTATGTGAAATACTAATTAAACAAGGTTTGTTTCTTAGAGTTATATTTTCTCAATCGAGTAAGTTTTGGAATCATAATAAGCATGCTCATTTATTCTCTTCTCAAATCTTTATCTTTTGTAACTTTTAGTAATTTTAATTAAATAAGATTGAATTTATGAAAAACTTGCAACTTATTATAAATATAAATCTTTTATGATTGTATGTGGTTAATCATTGTTGATTTATTAGTCTAAAGTGATACATGCCTGCAATGAGATGAATGAAAATTAGTTGAATCTTTAATTTTAAATACTTATATTCTTATGCAATAATATAAAAAAATTCTTGAGTTCACTCATATATATGATAGGCCATTTGAATTAGAACAATGTTACAATGATCAAATAGTTATCTTGCGTTCCCATGACCTAGTAATATAGAGCTTGAGGAGATTTAATTTCCTTTTAAGAGAAATAGAATAGATTGATGTTTTATTTGAGTTGGTGAGTGCTAAAAGACTCTTTTATAGGAATGACTATAAGAAGATTTGTCTTTTAAAATAACATATCACCTAAGGGAGTGAGTAAGGAAATGAGAAAGAAAGTAGGAGATGCAATAAATAGGGTGAGATAGGAATACTTGTCCCTATAGTAAAGGTAGGTGAAATATTTATCCTTTAAGAACCAACATTAAATTAAATATTCAAAAGAAAGGATGAGGAATTATAAGGGGAAATTTCATCATTTTTATGAATGTTGAAAAATAAATTAGAAAGAATATCATTGAATACATTAGAAATGTCAATAATTAGATAAGAAGGAGAATAATGGTATAACAAGAAGAGGAAAAATAATTGGATTATATATATAATTAGAATGGGAGATATAAATAGTAGGTAGAAAAATGAAAGGTCAATTTCAGTTTTACCACTTATTTTGTGATTTTAGATCTTAGAGAGAATGTCACATAATTTCAAAATGATGAGAATTTATGGATACCATAACAAGTAGGATGTAAATCCTTGTTACAACTTGAGAGTGTTTGGCCCATAAACAAAACATACATTTTAAAATTTATTCATAATTACAAGAAATTAGGGAAAAAATTGTAAGGCACGATAGTATTTTCAAGGGTTTGCAAAAACTCTTCATTCATTTGATAGTATTCTTAAAATTTTATGTATACTTTTTGCTAAAAATATATAAATAAAATCATATAATCATCAAATTTGGTCCATGACACATCTATGATGCATAATCATTACTATACATATACTTTGAAATACCTTTAAATTTTCTTGTGTTCATCACTCCTTTTTAAGATGTTCCTTATGCTATAACTTGAGAGGTGGGGAACAAACGTTAATTTATCCATATGAATATACAAACTCATTTTTGTAGACAATGAAATATAAATGTCCATTAACATTTATATAGTTTCTTACATTTAAATTATTATAAAAATAAATATTAATTTTTTAAAACAATATTTAATAATTTCAAAAAAAAATGTAAAAAGAATTATTTAAATATAATATTTTTTTCAAATATAATAAATCTGATTTAAAAAAATATATATATATATTAAATTTTAAATAAATTTATCCATGAAAACATAAAAATTATTTTAAAAACAATTATCTAAGTTTCTATTTAAATCATATACTTTTACTTACATCAAGAGGGATAATTACAATGAAAAGAAAAAAATGGAATATAATAACATGAGTGTTAACAAAACTATTGAAACTAATAAAAAATAAAATCTTGTAAATACAAAGAAAATAATTCTTATATAATTTAAAAGTAAAATAGAGTAACTATTAATTAAATAAAATAATTTAAAAATAAATATCAGTCATGTAAATAAAATAAATAAATTTTAAATAATTCTAAAATAAAATAAAATAAGATATCTATTTTCTTGTAAAATTATTTAAAATATGTAGTTCTAAAGTAAAATAAAATAAGATATCTATTTTTTTTAAACTATTTACAATATATAGTTCTAAAGTACAATAAAATAAATGTCTATTTTTTTAAAACTATTTAAAATATATAGTTCTAAAGTACAATAAAATAAAATAAATGTCTATTTTTTTAAAACTATTTAAAATATGTAGTTCTAAAGTAAAATAAAAATAACTCTTAAATAAAAAATATATTTCTTAACTCAATCAAAACAGCTCTTCAAATAAAATAAAATAAAAAAAGAATAAAATTATGAAACAAATCAAATAATTTTAAAATAACTCTTAATTATCTAAAATAAAATAAATTTAAATTTAAAATAGTTCTACAATAAAAACAAATTAACATATTTATCTTTTAAAAAATCTATTTTACATATTCTTCTCAAAGCACTTATTTTCATGTATAAAAATAAATACCAAAAAAAATATTTTAAATATGCTAATTATTTAGCAATGAAATTATAATTTGATTCATACAAAACTTAACAGGGAACAACGAAATTTAGAAGCAGCTAGGTAGTGTATTCATGAACCCACGAGTAGGTATAATCGATGCATCTACTTGGTCTCAAAGTTTCTTTATTAAACTCTTCTTTTTTTAAAAGGTCGTCCCTCGAGACAATAATATATAAAATGGTGCATAGCCTATATTTTGGGATTAAAACTGTTTGAATTTTTGGATTAATCCAGAAATATATTCCTATCACCACGATGGGATTAGTCGGTAAAATGTCCTTTTCTACATGTTATATTCAAAACCAGAATAAAACACGGCTTTCGTTTTTCTACGTTTTTCAGTTAACTATTTAACTTTCTACATTCGATTACGAATTCCCTTACGTTAAAACATGGCTTTGGTCATACTTAGTGACCATTAAAAGCACACTGCACAGTCAACTTTGTCATACTTATTGACCGTTCAAAGCAGACTCAATTCATCCGACCTTATAAATCTTTGTCCAGGGGGGACACACACTCCAGACCACAGTTTTTATTCATTACATCGACCCAATTTTATTTGATGGGCAGCTGCTTATCTTGTCAAGTAACTCATCCGACCGCCAAGCTCATATTGGATGATGGTGGGCTAAGGGAATATTCGGAGCCTGTTAAAGTAGCAGAAATTATAAGAGAAAGGGCAGGCTTCTTCGTATCCCATTCTGATTCCATGGATTTTGATGACTATTTAATCCCCCTTCCTGCAGGGCATCAATTGCAAGTGGGTCAACTGTATTTTCTTCTGCCTCAGGAAAAGCTGCAAAACCCCCTGCCCTCCGCAGAAATGGCTGCCTTGGCCGTAAGAGCAGTAACTGCTTTGCAACGAAAGCAGAACAAGAAGAACCGCAGAAAGTGTCGGCGTTGTAAAATAACGGCTTAGGGGGAGCATAATATGGACGGGCACCAAATTTTGGAAAGCATGAATCAGTTGAAGGAGTCCCCTTCATTAAATTCCACATTCAGAGGAACGAATGTTCGGCAATTACAGGGGTTTGTGGAAAATGAAGCTCAGCGCAATTCCGGAAGCCTTTGACGATTACTAAGAGTACTGCAAATCGACAAAGTATTAACTGCCTTGGAATGCATTATGAGAGACAATTGCCCAAAAGATCCGTTTGCAGCCATTATAATGTGTACTCGCCATTCTCTGCCATAATCAGTATTTCCGAGCAGATATTTCTTGGTTCTTTTTGGCGGCGGGGTTAGAGTTTTATATCGAACACTTAGATATTGGATATTTTAGTTAATCTATGATGAACTTATTTAAAACCATTCAATTTTATAAAAAGAAAAGAATTTTTTCTTAATTTAAATTTACAAAGATTCTCAATTGTTAATGAAATTAGACAATGGTTAAATCAATTTTAGGCGAACATCTATTTGAAAGGTCTCTGGACTTCTACACAAGAGTTTCTTTGAGAAAGAGATAAAAGTAACACTTTGTGGATATTTTAAGATTTATGTGAATTATAATTGAGACACAAAATAAATGGTAAATTAAAAAGCAATAAGTTTTTTAATTTTATACAATTTCTTCTATGATCACTAATACCACGTTTTTCATGATTTTTTTTGGAGATTTTATTTATATTATTAGTTGTCATTTTTTATTAAAAAACTTAAATTTTGATAATTTTTTCTTTTTTAAAAATTACTTAAAAATAACAATTTATGAGATATTTCTTTATGGATCAGTGTTTTTCATGGAGTAGGAGGTAAATGCTTAATTATTCACTTAATCTTCAAATTTATATTCGTTTATATAAATTAGTTTGATCAATATTTCGTTGGTTTGATAAGAAATGTATTTTAAATCTATTATTTGTTAGATAGTACATAATTTTATGAATTTTAAAAATTAAATTTTGTTTTGGTTTTTTCGTTTGTTTTGTAATAAAATAATTTATTATTACAATATTTTAATACTTTTTTGATTAGGAAAAAATGTGTATAATTTTTTTTTTTTAATTTCAGAAGTTTTTAAAGTTTTTAAGTTATAATAATGTCTCCTTTGTGTAAATATTATAAATGATCTAGATGAGTTTTTTTAACATGTTATCTTTTTATTCTAAATTCTAAGGGATGTTAAGATTAGATTATTATTCAGCAAATATTTTGACTTTGAACAATTTACATTATCGAATATATTATTATAGTATAAATAATTGATATGACATGTAATCTCAAGTCTAATATTTGAGATTTTTAATCATCAATACTCTAACAATATTAAATTTGATGATGGTGCATGCATTTATCATGTATCTATCAATGCATTATTAATGTTAAATAAATTCTCTTAAAATTAATTTGCTTCTACTATATCCTTTTTTTTTATCAAGTGTCAAATGTGCAATTTTGTAGTACTCAAAGTCAAGGATTATCATATATCCATCACAAATAATCTAATAATAGCTTAAGAAAAATTAAAGGACATAAATTTGTTTCCTAAAAAGAGACTTGAAGCTTTGAGAAGACGAAATTCATTTTTGAGAGAAAAATGATTAGTCTTAATTCATTTTGAATGGATTGCTTGTAAGTAGAACCTAGAAAGACAACACTATATAACCTCCAACTATACATTTACATCAATTATCAAAACATGTCATTGGAATGTTGATCATGATGTTCTATCTAAATATGGAAGCATTAAGGTATTCCTCCACTTGTGACATGAAAAACTCATCCCTAGTGGTTGTGCATATTTCCACTCAGGGCCATTTCCTACAAATTAAAAAATAGTTGTGTCACTACCATATATATCCAAGTTCAAAGTGTTATATACATCACCTTCTTATGAGCATCTCTTTTTTTTTAAAACATAATTTTTTTCTTCCCCATCTCACATTTCCTAAGGTTTGGTGGATTAAATAATATACTATACTTTATTTCATCCTATTTAGCGTACATTATCATTTAATCTTAAATTATTTTAGAACATATTAATTTATTTATTTATTTTGCATGAAAAAAATCTTATTAATAAAACAAGTTTAATCATGTAAAAAAACATAAACTTAAACTAAAAAATTAGGTTAACATTTTATTTAAACACACAAGTATTTGTTACTAAGTGAAAATAATCTTGATCAAATGTAT
Organism: Sequoiadendron giganteum; assembly: GCA_007115665.2. NCBI lineage: Eukaryota > Viridiplantae > Streptophyta > Pinopsida > Cupressales > Cupressaceae > Sequoiadendron > Sequoiadendron giganteum. Next base: position 579,291,679 of record CM021105.1, read on the forward strand.
AGAATTTTTTCACAATTTAAACATAATTAATTAAATCTTTCATTTAGTTATAAGAATTGAATAAAATAATTAAAAAAAGAGAACCTTGTTAAACTAAACAATTTATCTACTCACTATATACTTAAATGTACTTAAGTTAATGAGGTTAGACAACATCCTGTCTAACTGAATATGCAACATTTTGGACCTCTAGAGGTTACAAAGTTATTTGGTAAAAAACCTCATGTGTCACCGTTTTGAGGTTGGAAGACTTTCCATCTCACCTCAAATGTCACTCAACACTTGGCATCAAGGTTGATGGATTGGTCAAAGAGTTTATTGGTTTGCACACTCCAAGTGATCCTAAGGTTGACACCTATAAGACACTTGTCTACTCATTTGTGCCACATATTGAGGCACTTGACAATATACCTCATAGGTGGATTGCCTCTTCCTTTCCTATATATGCAAGACTTTGTACTCATTGTAATTTGAATAATCTAAATATAATATTTGCATTGTTCACTTGTACTTGCTTTTTATCTCCGTGATCTCCTAATTCTTATATAATATCAGAACATAAAGAAAGATAATTTCAACCATTGTCGACCTATGTGGAAACTCAAGGCGATCCACGCCCATTCATGAGCCACAAGTGGAAGACAACGATCATTCACTCAAGGAGGCACGATTTCCATTCATGTTATTTAGAGATTTGACCCATGTCATTCTCTATCCAACCCGCAAGCAATCTTTGCTCCAAAATTTCATTTGGATCTTTGTGCAAGGGAAATTATTGAAGGAAGGACCTTCTTTGCTTCATCCCTATCACCCCTTTGCATAGGCGACCTTTGGCTCTGATCTGAAAGGAGGAAAAATTCTTTCACAAACTGCAGACCAAGTGGCACTCAAGGGACTTACTAGCGTACACAATTTAATACTAGCTCACAACCAGGTAGATCAACCAAGCATATTTGGCACACTTTCAAGAAGTCATTATAGATGCAAATGATCACAGAGATATGGCAGCTGGGAAAATTGGCTTCAGGGGCTGCGTGGTGCTAAGCTAGCTGTCAAGACTTGGAACCTGCATTCATTTGGCCAGCCAACATTAATCGACCACAATTCCCTCTTCACGTCTCCCTCCAACGGTCCAACGGTTTCAATAAAGGCCTCCTACATTTGGCACATGGACCAGACAACCTCCCCTCTTCGCACAATGACTTGGTTGAAATCAATGATTTTCTCTCCCTCGCCCTCATGCATTGAAATTTTTTTTGGCTTAAAGAGGGACAGTTTTTATTTTTTTTGCAATAAGCTTGTAAGAGGGGAAGAAGAATTTTTTCCATGGTTAAAATTTTGTAAAAGAGGAGTCAGTTTTTTCTTTTGTAATGAATTTGGCAAAGGGGAGGTGTTTAAAGGGGGGAGTTAATTTTTTTTGCCTTGGTTAATTTATTTTAAAAGAGGAGTCAATTTTATCTTTTGTAATGAATTTGGAAAAGGGGGTCATCCCTTGAATAAGGGGGTTTTAATTTTATGTTTTTTGTCTTTTATTAAAGTTTGAAAGGCTTATGTCTTCATAGATACCTCATGACAATAAACTTGTAGAACTCAATAGAAAATAAGTTTGTAAATGCACTCATATAAAGTGCCACAAATACTGAATGTGTGTTCCTTAGGGGGGGAATTTGAAAAATTTGTACTTACACTGAATTATACAATGTAATGGGGGGTTGTGTAGAGACTTTATTTGACATCACAGTTGTGGATCCTTATGATTTTACATCACAAAAATGTCTCCTTGTGATTCTCACCTCATGTGAGTGTGCCTTGGAGCACACCCTTTCTCATTTTCTTGTACATCTCTACATTCCTTGCACACTCTTGATTTTAGTTGATCTGCTTATTCTCTTAGCATTAAGGGGAGACTATGATGTGTTATGCTAATGCTTATTTCAATGAAGAAGTGGATGAATCTTCTTTTAGGAGGCCTCATGAACTTTCCATCTTGATCTCTCTATGGGGAGTTATTTTAGTGGATCACATTATTTGATATTCTAGTACTCCTAATCATAGTACTATTTGTATTTTTGACTTCACATATTTTGATTGACTTTGTGTACAATGGTTGAGTAGTGTTCATATGTTCACTCATGCAATATTTTGTATCTCTCATCGTGATCTACATTTCTTAGCGATTCATTGATTCCAACAAACACCAGTTCATCATCAAAAGAGTTTACAACTTCTACATGCTTTAGGAGTTCTTCATCATCATGTTCTTATCATCAAGGGATATTGAAGAATTTTGCAAGATCTACAAAGACAAATTGCTCAGACATACATAAAAATAAATTTTGCACAGCAAATATGTGAAACAATAATGATTGTTGATTATTGAATAATTACAATTAAGGATTGAATATCCTTATGTAGACTCAGGCGAACTCAACATGAGATCCCTGAATGGTGGAGTTCTGATTGAGAGATGAGTGAGATAACAAAATACATGAATCAATTAAGTCACTTAATTGATCGAAACACATGAATCATGCAATAACACTTGACATCAAAACTAGTTGATCTCTTCCTAAGTTTGCAATAAGCGTTTGAGTAAATTATTGATGATTAATTTACTCCAACACCCCCCCTAAATGAAAACTAAGGAGAAGCAGAAACTTATGAAGGAAAAGAATGCAATGATGGAAGCAGAATGAGTCCCGACATAAGGCCAGATGAGGTACCCATGAACAATATGAAAGTTTCTCACAAACTAAGTAAAGGAGAAAACCTCGTGGGAACAAAACTCCTCTCCAAACGAGAAACAAAAAGAAAGTACAAATGGAATGTCTCAAGAGACTCTCTCAAGAACATATACAAATATACAATTAGATACCACCCCATAAGAGAGAGTGGAGACTCCAAATCCCCCCCAGAATGAGAGAACCCCTGTGCCAATGATCAAACCAATGTGACTCCCTTAAGAAAGAAACCAATCCAAAGGTCGATGATAAGGAAATCCCTGGATGTGAGGTGAAAATTGAAGTCCTGGATGATGCACAATGGAGAACTTAACTAAAAGATGATCCTGAAATGGAATCTCCAAAGAAGATGGGATAACAATTGTGTTGAATCTGTCATCTGAGAGGAAATGAATATCCTCTGATATGTCCTCAACAACAACACTAGATGGCTCAATGAATGGAGCTACAATGTTAGTCAAAACTAAAGAGGGGTCCTATTGAACAGATGTGATCTCAATAGGTGGTAGAGGTGTAGAAGTCTCAACATTGGTCTCATGAACAGATGGAAGAACACATAAGCTCAAGTGACCAAACTTCACCTTAGATACAACATGCTCTCTTGAAGAAAGATAGTTATTCTCAGATAGTGGAGATAGAGGACCAAAGTGTGTGAATGCATACAATCAGCAAGAATGATCAACTGTCCTTGTTGCAACAATGTTACTAGTTTGACTGTCTCTAATGTGCACTGAATCAAGTGTGAACTCAACTATCTTCCCTTTCCCACTATGAGCAATTTGATAAATGGAGAGGAGGTTAGTGGACAAATATGGTACACATAGTACATCATTGAATGTACCGTCATCAATGTTGATAGAACCTTTCCCACATACACTCATAGAAGTGCTATTACCCATTAAGATGTGTGGTGAGGACGCAACCTCAAAAGATGAGAACATGTCTTGAGAAGATGCCATATGGTGTAAAGCACATGAATCCAGTAGTTCCATCTAGAAGAATGTGAACTAGTGGCTGCACATAATGCATGACCCTTTTGTGTGGCTTGTCCATCTGTCTAAAATGATGGTGAAGAAGAAGACCCGCCTAATGTAGATGAAGAAGGAAGATGAATATTGTTCTTTGTAAGAAGAGTTGTCAAATCTGAAACCTGTTTTGTATATCCATCTATCTTCTTCTCATAGCATTTAGACTCATAATGTCCCTGCTTATTAAAGTAAGCACGCAAGGGTCTTTCTTTCTTCGATGATTCCCCTTTAGGAAAAAAGTGAATCAGTGGTGTTCTGTGAACTGGAATCTTTCCCATGTTCTGATTATTCTACTTTTTTTCTATATTTTATGCTACTAGAGATGCTATGGGCTCCAAATTCATAATGCCCTCTCTTGATGACTTTTCCACATCACTCATGCAAGTTGATTACTGGATAATTATAATGAAGGATTGAATATCCTTATGTAGACTTAGGCAAACTCAACATGAGATCCCTGAATGGTGGAGTTCTGATTGAAAGATGAGTGAGATAACAAAATACATGAATCAGTTAAGTCACTTAACTGGTCAAAACACATGAATCATGCAATAACACTTGAGATCAGAACTAGTTGATCTCTTCCTAAGTTTCCAATAAGCATTTGAGTAAATTATTGATGATTAATCTACTCCAACAGATATATTTTTCAGGTCTTAAATCCCCCCAATTCTCCTTTTTGGAGAGGAGTTTTATTTCCATTAGGTTTTCTCCTTTACTCCACTTTATGAGAGAATTCATTATACATGGGTACCTAACATGGCCTCTAGTCAAGGCCTATTTTCACTTTTGTGATCTCCCCAAGTATCACTTGAGGGGGGTGTTAGAGTGAATAATTTATCTATTCACTATACTTAAGTGTACTTAGGTTGATGAGATTAGACAACATCTTGTCTAACTAAATGTGCAACCTTTTAGACTTCTAGAGGTTACCAAGTTATTTGATAAACCTCATGTGCTACCTTTTTGAGACCTTGGAAGACTTTCCATCTTACCTCAAAGGTCAGCCTTAACACTTGGCATCAAGGCCGATGACTTGGTCAAAGAGGTTGTTGGTTTGCACACTCTGTTGCACTATGCTATCATTAGTGTTGGCATTGATGTCAACCTCTAGTGTGGATATGTTGAGAAGGTGTTTGTGGTGTTGAGAAGGTATTCCAGATGCAATATGGTCACTTGGTTTCCAAGTGCTTTTGAGAAAATTTGCATAAAGACTATACAAGGTGACAAGGATGTGTTATGTATTGTGCTCCACATTTATTCATTCTAGAAGATGTGCTTGTGTAGTTTGGACGTGTTGATCAAAATCCTTTGAAGGTGTTATATCCAAATTTTTAGGTTCTGGATCATATGGGAGTAGAAGATATGTTTGACAATGTTTGGTTTGTGAAGTGACATATCTAGGAGAAATGGAATTGCTCCATATTTCTTTGTGGTGAAGTTTCTTGTCTTGCACATTTGGGAATGTGCTAATATTTCTTGTACCTAACTTCCCTTGGTTTGGTTAGTGTTCATCTATTTCTCAAGCTTGGTTCATGAGTTGTATCTCAGTGGCAGTTTGACTGGTTGCACAGGATGATAAAATTTTCATTTTCATGTATTTGTGCTAGTGTTCTTGAATATTTTATTAGTGTTGGAATATTCTAGGGTATTGTGTAATTTTGCTACATGGTTCATGAGATGTTTTTAGTCTTGGTGAAGTGTGAATTTGGTTGCTTGATAGCGTTAATGCTGGTTTGGCCAACCTAACATGTTAGCGCTATTTGTGAATATGCTTCATGGTTTGTGGAAGCTTGGTATAGCATTTTGGTGTAGATTTGGGTCTTGGCTAACCCTTGGTGTGGTCCACCTTCACTTCTTTCCACCTCAAAGGTGTTTCATGTCGACCTATTTTGTGATTGCATGTTTTGAGGTGCATACGTTTCATTGAAGTCAATCTAGAGAAGGTTATTCAAGGTCACAAAAGGTATATATCTAAGGTCAAGTTTTTGGAGAAGTGTGTGGTGTGATATGATGTATATGTCATCGTGTGTTGAGATTTGAGTGCGAGCAAGAATGCCTAATACTACTAGAAGTAGTGAGAAAAAGGTTTCTACAATTTAGTGTGCCAAAAGTCATTGGAGGCAGTGAACCGAAAGCTACAAATGGTGAAGATATATTGTGGTGGATTCTCTAGTTGCTCTGAGGTAGTGAATGTAAGGAAGCTAAGGTAGAAGAACAAATTCCTATACTAATCTTGAGAGGAGGATAATGCAAAAATTCTATAAATCTTTAATAATTACCAAAAATTAAACATAAATAAACATAAATATCATGCATACCACAGCATAGTAATTTACGTGAGGAAAACCCTTTCAGGAGAAAAAAACCCACACTCCAAAATCTTCCCAATATATTATCCAAAAATCACAAAGATTACAATATACTTGTAGAGTAAGCTTCTCACAGAAGTATCACCAACCAAATATCTAGAGGCAACACAACCGCTATTAGACTCTTAAATACATTACCCTTCTGATTCTAACTACTACTAGATCCTTCAGTCTTCTTTTGATCTTCACTTGAACCTCCATATGACCATCCACTAGCCTTTCCATCCCGACCTCCAACCCTTTGCTTGCTTTCAAACCTTCTATTAAGCTTTTCTTCTACCTTTAAAGAAAATTGATATGAATCTTCAATGGTAGACATCCTTACCAAACTCAATACCTCTTGGATGCTTGGTTTCAACACATTAATGTAACATGCAACCTTCTCATTGTTGGCCTCATAATGGCCTATTCTGATCAAAACCTTGTAGAATTATTTTGTGTACTCTTTGACAGACCTCCCTATTTGCTTCAATCCTTGTGTCTTCCTTAGAAAATCTAATTCATAATCTACATGGATGAACTGCCTCTTTATTTTCTCCACCATCTGATCCCATATGGTTATCTTCTCTTTACCTCTTCAATTTCTCTCCAATTGGACTTCTTTCCACCATATGCTAGCATGGCCTTTCAGCTTGGCCTTTGCAAATTTGACCCTCTCTATATCTTCTATTTCCTCATAGTCAAAATACCCTTCCATGTCATTGACCCACTCAATAACTCCTCTGGATTCAAGTTTCTAGAAAAATTAGAAACTTCTATCTTCAACCTTTTTTTATATTGGAAATGGCCCTAAACAGTTTGACTTCTCTAGGATCTATTACATCATGTGCTTCTTCTTTGAATGGCTCTTCATTTTCAGCCTCATCTTCACTTTCATCTCTTCTTTTGGCGTCACCTCTTGTAGTGCTTGAACTTGTCTCTCGAGGGCTTTAAAACACTCTTCTATTGTCTCAACATTTCTCCCACCATGATTTCTTCGTGGAGGGATCTTTTCTCACAAATCCAAAACCACAAGTCTTGGTGTAAACTGCCTCATGTTCAGAGATCTGTCTACACACTCAGGAACTCCGACTTTGATAGCACTTGATGAGGGTACTCCCCTTACAAAACCACACACACACAGCTAAACAAGAGAGATAAACAAAAAATGCAGAAAGGAACACTCGTTTTCTATTATCTTGATGAAGTGAAATTACATTTCTCAGAAAATAACATACTACAGCCACATGGGCCTTCTCATTACAAAAATTCGCAAGCCAAAAACCATGATCTACACTACCAAACCTCTCTTTTGTAACCCTTGTTCTCCCTCTTTATCCAAGAAGTGTAACTGCCTTAGAATATTCTAGAAGGTGTAACCTCATTTTGGTGCCAGAAATTCCATTGTTCATTTCCCGCTCTAGAAGATTTTTATTTTTTATTTTTTATATGTATATATTTAGAACTTCTCGGGGTCATAACTTTTGATTTGACTGTCAAATTTTCAATTGTAATATATCGTTGGAAATCTTTGAAGAGATCTACAACCATCTTTCACCAAATTTGTAAGATCGGAGATTTTGCAACCTATTATGGGGCTCTAAAGGGCCTCAATTTTCAGTTTTAAACTTCATTGGAGAAATTCTTCGTAATGAAAATTTAATCTTCCAAACGGTATAGGATTTTGAGATGATTCTTTCACCAAAAATCTTATTTTCCAATTTCACTCCTTGAGGTCAATTTTCGTGTCCATAGGAACTCGAATAAGCTGACATATTAAAAATAGCATGTGACTATTTTTGGTTGTTTCAAACTTCTAACTATCCCAAAGACTACACAAGTTGCCATGAGCCCCAAAACAACTAAGGAAACTACAAACAAAATGAAAATACAATATTTTTGGGTGATGCAAGATTGCCCTTACACCACTAGATGCTCTTGCATCAACCACTATCACAGTGAATAGATACACACATGATATTGCAAGTATACAACAATCACACCAACTTCTAAAAGGCATTCAATCCTCAATAAAACTAATAACCTATGTTTCTTGATTCAGTGATATGATATGTGGGACAACTTTTTCATTAGTGACAACTTTTGACACACAACATACTACCTGAAACATAACATATATTTCTGCAAATCTCTGTAACTCAAAATGATAAGTCAAGGGGAATATAATGATAGTTCAAGTACTCCTACAATCATTTTCATCTTTGACATCAATGACAACCTATTGTCAACAGGGCTACATGATTTGAGTGAGATTACAATGATAACCTCGTCAAGGCTATGGATGTCTATCTAGCATTGAGGAAATATCTAGGTTGCTTATGAGGATGAAATCATTTATGTATCTTAAAATACAAAGGAAATTTGATACCTTTGGTTACTTAGAGGTGGTAATTAACACACATGCACACATTTTGGTTCCAAACTATGGATGGTTGTGTTAATTGGTAAATTTTGAATTCTTGATTAGATATTCAAGTCCATTTAGGTTGACAAGGATCTAAACTAGAAATTCTAGGTTTGTGACTATTGTTTATCACTGAAATTCTTTGGATAATTCCCTATAAAATTCACCATTCTATGTGCCTTGCACACATGCTCGGATGAAAATGAGGACTCATCTTTGTTTTACACTTTTACATTTAGTCTAAATCTTACTCTTGGTTTTAGCTTGTAGAATGTCAATATTTTTCCCAACCAAGGTTTTTAAAATTTTAACCTTTGCAATTAGAATTATTTTTCTCTTTAAGTATTTAAATTTTTGTTTGGTCAATATAAACGGGCTGTGAATTTTTCACCCTAGCCTAGATTGCAGAGGATTTAGGTGATTTTGAATATGACTCGGTTTGTTTAAAGCTACAAATGTTCATGTTGTTTATGGAATTGTGTAAATTTAACATTGTCCATGATATATCCCTTACCTATTTAAAGTTCCACAATTTTCATATACACCTTGAAATCCTATGGTCTTAAATATTTATTTATGCTAGTTGCTCTCTCTTGCATGAGTGGCCATTAATTGAGAATTAAACCAATGTATATAAACTTTGGCAAGTATTAGTTTTCTCTAATTTTAAAATCGGTCATCGAGCTCTTGTGCTTGTCGAGTGTGTCCAATTGAAGTCGAGCATATAAGTCACCATCCTCTATTCATGAATCAAATATGTCAGGTTTCACATACTCCGTTATCTTTAAAAATAGAAAGTGTACATTAACTTAATGTTTTATTTACAAATTCAATTGAAATATCAGAAAAAAATGTGTGTTAATGTCGACCTATAGACATTTGAATAAGGTTTTTCTTAAGGCTAATGTATAAATCTAATTTTTCTTATTAATGGATACCAAGTTGTTAAAACTTAGGTCACAATTGATTGTAGTTTCCAGCTGCGAATTTGAATATTTGAAGCCCTCATAGTAATCTACATTACATCTTGCATAATGGCAGAGCCTTAAGTTTTTGGAGGTGAGATGGGTTTTAGCTCTTAGTTTCTTGAGAAGTGGGTTAAATATCATCACTTTTTAGGGATTGCAGAACAATCGTGGGAATGTTGATATTTCCAATTGTATTCATTTTTTGAACACTATCCCTATCTGTTGGAATCTCCGCATGTCCATTTTAGCCAAAGGTACTTTATCCAAAATTTACCCATTACCTTTCAAGATCATTTGACCATATATTGTGGGGATTTAAATTTTTTTTTGGAATATCCTTATACACTCGAAATTTCTGCAAAACCACATATCCTTTGGAGTTCCACAATGACCATTTAAAACTATGTATAACTCAATGAAATTTCTATTGCGGAGATTGAAGGATTCTTTGGTATGCATCCAAATACCTCACAATTTCCTGTAACTTCCAGTTTTCTGCAGCATCAACTTAACATCCAAATTCCCTCAATTTCCATGTACCGTCTGATTACTCACTTTTTTAGTACTCATCAAAATCATGCAATAAGGAGGAAATTAGTTTTTCATAGGACAATTCTCAATATAAGCTCGATAGGCATATCTTTTTCGCATCCATAACCCAAACAAAGTTTCGCAATTGTCATATGATCTGGAAAACTCTATAGTAGCTTAGTGGGTGCTTAAAATGGTTAAAGATTGTTGAATTTAGTGTCCCAAATGCAGCAAATCCTTACACATTATGGCAACTTGAGATTGATTTGAGGGGATTAGTTTGTATAAGTTTAAATTAATCAATGATCTTTTTGCTTGTGCAAGTTAGTTTAAATTGATATCCTATTATAGTTATACTTCTTGAGAGTATTTACTTGTATCAAAATAGTTTATAAGGTTATTTATTAGGTATATTTCTTGTAGGGTTAAATGTTAAGGGTTTTTAAGATGAATTTCAAATTCAAGAGGGTCTTTCCTAAATGAAAGTTCACTTCACGTTGAAACTTTTTTGGGAGATACAAATTTAGGTCATATAGATATTGATGATTTTAGAAAAAGAATGTTTGGAAGCAACCTTTTTTTTATTATCAAGAAGTTGGTTAGCAATGGAATTGCATAAGATTTTTTCTTCCTCGCCTCTATTCAATGTCAAAGTTGATTATGGAATGTAGAAATTCCTACATGGCTGATTTTAGAAATATTATTGTATTTGATGGAAGAATTAAAGTATATTTATCTATTACAACAATCACTAAAGAATTTGGAGTCCTTTCCTACCCCATCAATGCTTAATGTGACTACAAAACATCATGAAAAGGTTTACAATAGAGGACCTAAGATTTTTTTTTAAATCATCACAAAAAATGGATGAAGAAACCAAGGGTGGCAGTGTCTAAGATGCCTAAGAACAAGTTTAGAAGTGATTTCATCAAAAAGATCAATTGCAAAATTCCTCATCTAATTATAAGAGGGTAAATGATGATTTTATAATATATATCACAAGAATATTGTAGGGAGACCTAGGTAAAATATTGTCAAATGAAGACATGTAACTAGTTAAGATCTTTGGTTATTGGTATAATCAGATTCTAAATTTCACTTATTTGAGGATAGAAGGATTCTCTAGGGCACACTACATGCTACAACAATATCCTACTAATAGAATAGTGTTTCTTGAGGTTACTAGATAGTTGTGTCCCTCAAATAAATTCTTATAAGATAAGAATCAAGTTGTTGGACATCCCTTATCCACTCATTGTAGGGAAAGGATCATTTTCTTGTCCTTACTATTAATCTATAGAAGCCTTTGATGTGGAGATGCAATTTTATCTGTGAATTTTTTTTCTAGACCTGCTCAAACATGAACAAACAAGTGATCATTAGTCAATAAACAAGTAGAAATTAAACATTCCCTATAAAATTCATTTAAACATAAGAACATGAAAACAAAGTAAAATGTCAAAATAAACTACTAATGAAATGCTATTTTAAATGCTCAAACCAACATCCCATAGGGGGATTGGTGCTTCTTTGATGTGGAAAGAAGCCCTTTCCCAATCCCTTGATAAGCTTGATGATGGATGTTTGATGAACAAAATGGAAATAACCTAGCTATGATGGAGAAATTATATGCTAAGTTGGATGATAATCTAACTTGTAGATGATAATGTGGATAATAACCTTGCATGATATTGTCCATCCTCTTTCAATAGAGAAGGATTCTATTTATAAGGAAGGAGGGTTGAAGAGTGAAGAATGGGGAGAATGTGGGATTAAAAATTAGACCAATGGCATTGTGCCACTTGTCAACATGTCAATGAATCTTAAAGGAGATGTGCTCACACATATGTGAGCACATCTTGGGAGATCGGATGTTGTAAGAGGAATGAATGCCAAGAGGTGGCTCAAAAAATAGGACATGTAAGAGCCATCAATGCAAAGGTGGCTCAAAAAAGAGGACAAAAGTGTTTTGGGAGGGAAAAGTCAAGTGGGTGGAATATTCCAAGAATATGTCAGTTTGAATGAAAATAGAGTAATTATTAAATCAAATCAATTGATTTACATATGCAACTTGGTTAGTTGACCAAGGTTGACTTACCCTAGGGTGGAGTTAAAAGCTAGAGAAATGGGGGATTAGTGTTAGGATTTAATTAATTTAGGATTAATTAACTTAGGTGAAATTAGTTGATTTATGATATTTGATTTAAATGTTTGGGTTTATTTAAATCAAATGAGAGGATGTTAGAAATTTAGGATTTTAATTAGATAAATTGATTTATTTAATTAAAGGAAGAACATTAGGATTTTAATTAAATATATTGATTTATTCAATTAAAGGAAGAAAATTAGGATTTTAATTAAATAAATTGATTTGTTTAATTAAAGTAAGAACGTTAGGATTTGAATTAAATAAATTTATTTGTTTAATTAAATGAAGATGGTGAAATAATATGATAAAGTGTATTATATGATTTTAGGAGAAAATTCAATGAATTCAATTAATTAAATAAAGATTATTCAATTAATTGGTTAGTGTGGAAATGATTAAGGAAGAATTGGTGTTAGTTAATCAAGATCAAATGCATGATATCGATCAGGATATTTTGAGTGTCTACATTATCATTTGGTGTTTCACCATGCTAGAAACCATTTTGACCCTTATAATAAATCAAGAAAGAATATTAGGAGACAATATAGACACAAAAGGAATATTAAAAATTATTGAGATAATTGTCTAAATGAGCATGAGGTAAGGAAAAGGTTCTATTGAGGGCTTCCCCTAGAGGACATTAGGAAGTTCAAAGTCTTGATGGTGCTTGACCAAGTGGTATAAAATGGAGGATTAATTCAACAAAATAATATAGGGTTGTATTTTATGAACCAATTCCTCTTCAAAATTGATATGAGGAGGAGATAACAAATCTTGATGAAATAATGGAGCTAGTGCTCAAATATACTAAAAGATGGGTTGGAATACAAGCTTTTAAATTGATGTCCACCAAGATGTTTCACTAAAATATAACCTAATGGAGGAAGATGAATCAAAATATTTTGAAGAAAACTCTTCCAAAGATGAAGATAAGGATCATACTAAAGGAGATGCAACTCCATCTCTCAAGAAAAAGAGCAAATATAAGGGGAAGAAACCTAAAGAAACTCAAAGGTAGTTAATTGCCTACACAACCTGATCCATAAAAGAAAGAGTGATCAGATAAAGGGAACCGATAAGAAAGTTCCTAAGAAATATAAGAAGAGTAAGAAAGAAACATCAAAGAAGAAACCTCTAGCCACTTCTTCTCCACCCCAAGCTACAATTCATCCTTCTTCTACCACACCTCCAACTCATGACCTCATAACTTCTCCACCTAATTCTAGTCTCCACTCAACACAAGAAGTGGCTTCCACCACCCTAAATGTTGCATCAAGACTATAAGTACAACATCAAATCTTATGGTTTCCACCATTGTTACTTCACTTCCCTCTTCCTCCATCTTGATTTTTCAATTCAAATGTATATGATGAAATTATACTTGTTTCTATTGATGAATTATGTGAATTAAAGGATTAGAATAATTTTGTATTAATTGCATGTGTAGATAGTATTTTCATACATTATTCTGATTGGTCTCATTTCCTCTTGAAATATTTGCATATTTTTGTGTCAATGGCTGTGTGAATTATTAATCAAGAAAGGGTAATTTCATATAAATTTGTCTTCTCAATAGAGTTAGATTTGACATTATCATAAAAGAGCTCATTTATCTTCCTCTTATCTCTTTATCTTTTATTTTTTTTCTACTTTTGATTATAATAAGATTAAATTTAGGACAAACATGCAACTTTTTATAAATATAAATATTTAATGATTTTAAGTGGTTAATCATTGTTAATTTCTTAGTTTAAAGTGATACATGTAAGCATGAAATGAATGCAAATTAGTTAAACCTTGAATGCTAAATCTAAAATATTTATCCTCTTATGCAATAAACAACACTCTTGTTTGAATTCACTGATACACATCATAGGCCTCTTGAATTAGAAAAAAATTACAATGATTGTCAAGCTAATTTGCATGCTCATGATCTAGTGATATAGAACTCACAGAGATTTAAACTCCTTTTAGGAGCAATAGAAGGATTGTTTTAACTAAGTTGGTGAGTGTTAAACCAACCATCAATAAGAACTAGAATAAGAAAATTTGGGTATGAAAATGACAGCATATCATGTAAGGGAGTGAGCAAGGAAATGAGAAAGAAAGTAGGCGATGCAATAAATAGGGTTAGAGAGGAATACTTGCCCCTAAGTTATCATCCTTGGAGTTAGGTAAAAAATTATCCTTTAACCACCAACATTAAATAATATATTCAAAGAAAAGGATGAGGAATTAGAAGGTGCAATTTGGTCATTCTTTTATGAATGTTGCAAAATTGATCAAAAGGAACATTATCTGATAATTGTCAATTATTATATGAGACCCTGACAACATTGACATAAGAAGAAGAGGAAAAGTAATTGAATTTTATGCTATGCTGTATAGAGAAAGGGAAAACAAAATAAATAAAAATATATTAAAGTAAGAAGCAAATTAGAAAGAAATGTATAAATAAAAGATAGAAAATAACTTTTTCAATTAACTGTTTTTAATTAAATTGTTAGATAAATAAATTCACACATAAAAAATATATTTCTTGAAGTATTTTAAATAAAAAATTGAAAATTTATATTATTGATTTAATAATGAAATTATTAAATTTAATTCAGAGTGGACAATGAAATTTAGAAGCAGTTACTCTATTCATGTGTGCATGAATATATTGGATATGTTTACTTGATCTTAAATTTTCTTTAATAAACTCTCCTTTTAAAAAGGTCGTCCCTCGAGACAATAATAACATTATATCATATTTGTGTTAGATATTGCCATCACCACGATGGGGCATAGTCAATAAAATGTCATTTTCTACAATTTTTATTCAAAACCAGAACAAAAGATGGCTATGGTTTTCTACGTTTCTCAGGTAGCAATCTAACTTTCTACATTCAAATACGAACTGGATTGCGTTCAAAGATTGCTCGGTCATACTTATTGACCATTAAGAGCTCATGAGTTAGTTCATACTTTGTCCTATTTATCAACCGTTGAAAGCAGACTCAGTTCATCGTTTGTTATAAATCTTGTCCAGGGGGCGCACACAGTCCAGAGCACACTTTTTATTCATTACATCTACCCAGTTTTATTTGATGGGCGGCTGTTTATCTTCCCAAGTAACTAATCCGACCGCCAAGCTTATATTAGATGATGGCAGACTAAGGGAATATTTAGAGCCTGTAAAAGTAGCAGAAATTTTAAGAGAAAGAGCAGGCTTCTTCGTATCCCATTCTGATTCCATGGATTTTGATGACTATTTAATCCCCCTTCCTGCAGGGCATCAATTGCAAGTGGGTCAGCTCTATTTTCTTCTGCCTCAGGAAAAGTTACAAAACCCCCTGCCCTCCTCAGAAATGGCTGCCTTGGCAGTAAAAGCAGTAGCTGCTTTGCGTGTATTACTAGGAAGAATTGCTCAGGAGATCCCGTTTGCAACCATTATAACATGTACAAAGCATTTTCTGCCATAATCACTGTTCCTGACCAGATATTTCTTGGTTTCTTTTGTTGGGGTGGGATTAGGGTTTTATATCGAACAAAATCTTGGATATGAGTATCATTTTTATTCTTATTTTTTTATATGTTATTCAGATTTTGATGAATTTGTTGAAAACCATTCAACTTCTTTTAATTTAAATTTATAAGGATTCTTAATTATGAGTAAATCAATTTTATGGGAATGTTCATTTAAAAGGTTGTTGTACTTGTATGCAAGTCTTTTTTTGAAAATAGTTCAAAGTAGCATTTTGTTAGATATTTTAGTATTTTTGTGAATTATAATTGAAACACAAAATTAGTGGTAAATTTAAATAACAATTAAATTTTGAGTTTAATGATACGAAGTTCTTGTATGGATTCCCAATTATTAGTAACACACATTGCAGGTGGAAAAGTCTGGACATATGTGATCTTGAATAGACCGCTAATAGAGCATTACTTTCCTTAAACAAATCATATTCGTCAAGGGATTTAGAAAAGTAATCTTGAGAGATGTAGGGCTCCCAGATATATTAGAATGCTAGCTCCTAGACTACTCATCCATCTTGTATCAAGTCTGATGCATTAGACAAGAATGTTGAGGTAATATGAGAGAGAAAAATTACCCATGGGAGGTCCAAGAGTTGTTCATGACCTAATGCCACACGCAACACCTCCTCCAATTTAATGCAGTCTATATGGATTGAATCAATTGCAATATCAATTGGGGTCTCCCGATTTTCAACCAGTAAGAATAATCACCTATTCAAAAGAGTGGCCATCGTGATCTTGATTCTCCTCTATGTGAAACACTAGCACCTACAAAGAACCAAACAAAATCAGCGAATGTAGTGAAATCTTATCAAATATGGAATTTATTAGCATTTCTCATGTGAAGCATAATTCATTCTTTTTGGAGGCATCATCAGCACATGAGAGAGCCATTAGAAATGTTGTTTGGATTTACACATATCATTATGTAGAGTACGTTGAAGCATTGAAAAGATACGATAATTAAATGGTCTAACATACCTTAATCATTATTAATATCGATTCACAATAAATTTCACTCACTTTTGATCAGAACTTATAAATTTGTTAAGTAACTTAATCATTATCATTTAGCATTTGATATTTTTGCCACCCGTCATATGATTTTTATTCACATACAAGTTTAATTCATCACAAAAATATTTTATTAGTTTGAATACAAGTTTAATTGATCAACAAAAAATATTTTATTGGTTTGCATACAAGTTTCATCCACCAATGAAAATATTTTATTGGTTTGAATACAAGTTTAATTTTCCAATAAATATGTTTCATTGGTTTGAATGTAGGTTTAATTTGCTAATGAAAATATTTTATTGGTTTGAATAAAAGTTTAATTCATCAATGAAAATATGTTATTGGTTTGCATACAAGTTTAATTTGTCAACAAATTTATTTTATCGGTTTCAATAAAAGTATAATTCGTCAAAAAATTCTACAAAATTCTAGTGACTAAAAATATTTGCCAATAGAATTAATATTTTTTCTCAAGAAAAAAATATTTTCAAATAGAATTAATATTTCTTTTGGGAATTATTAAATTTATTCATGTCTGAAAGGTAAGGTTCAATATTCCAAGTCCTTAGTCATTAGCAAAGATAATTATTAAGAAATGTTGATTTCTTTGATAGTTTTCAAATTGTAGTCAATTTTCACAATTACAAAAGATGAAACATTAAAATAGATTATTAAATAAAACTCTATTTTAAATTAACATAATCAACACATTTATAATATTGTTGACATATAATAACAATTTAGTCAACTCAATTTGGGGACTAAAAAATACTATGCATATGGTAAGAAAAGAAATAAAAATAAAAAAGCACACATGTTTATTTGTTCTCATGAGATCAAGCAACACAAAATAAATAAAAAGAGAAAAAAAATGAGCTCCATTACATGAACCATTTATAAATTAAGTTCATTTATAAATAAACACTTCATTCAAGTTATGGATGATTTGACTCATATAAAATTTACGACAATAAAATAAATTTAATTTTAACTTGAATTGAATCTACATCATTTTTTTTTTAAGAGTATTATTTTAAAATCATAAAAAATTAAGAACATGGTCTATTAATGTGATAAATTAGGATATAAATAGAAATTGCATTAACATATATACTCATATTCATTAAATTGTGATTTTATTTAATTTAAGTTAAAACAAATAAATTAAAATATTAAAAATAAATAAAATTTAATGAATTACTTACATATCTTCTTGATCTTCTTTTAGTAATTGAGCAACTCTTTTGAAACTCTCTATAATTATGAACTTATATTAATGATAGATAAATATTAATATTGAAAGTAAAATTATAAAACCATGAATAATAGTCATTACTTTTTAAAGCTTACACATAAAAAATATTGTAAATTTATTATTAAATTAAAAATAACTTTATTAATTTATGTTAAAATAGTATTCAAGGTAATCTTAAGGCATTCTCAAACTAAAAAACCATTTTTATATTTCTATACTAAATATTCTACATTAATATATATTTATAATAAATATTATAAAATAATATATTATAAATTAGAATATTTAGCTGGTAGGTTACATATAGTGTGAGATTTGAGCCTGAAACAAGTCTCACATCTGCAAACAACTATTAGTCATTGGAAAATAAGTTTCAATTGCCATTTAATGGTAAATGAACAGCCATCTAATAGTAAAATACTTCAAAATATCAAATGAAAGCCTTTGAAACTCATTTATCATATAAAAGCCAAATACATATTGATTTGTCAATAAATAGGAACATTCTATTTTCATTTGTAGTGTTTTCTTTCCAATTTGATGACAATTTTCCTATTTCATTTATATTACTTTATGTTTTAAATTTATATACAAATATTTCAAAATCAAATAATACCTAATTTCTTTAAAAAAATCTAAATCTGTTTAAATAAAAAAACACTAAATTTATCTAAATTTATTTCATTCCATTATTTAACACTAATCACATATAACTAAAACTTATAACACATAAATCCATCCACAAACAAGTCCATATAATTTTCTATCACTTAATCCTTGAACTTCCTTTTTAGTACAAGTAGTATATTTATAAAGACTATCCGGGGCAATTCTACCTGGTAATGCATGCGAAGGCAGTTAAAAATTTTCCGATTTATGGTAGTCTCAGTAATCAAAGGCTTCTGAAATTGGGCTGAGCTTTACTTTCCGCAAGTCACTGTAATCGTCAATTGTTGTTGCTCTGAATGTGGAATTTAATGTTGGGGACTCCTTCAAATGATTGAATCCTTCCAGAATTTGGCACACGTGCATGTTATGCTCCACCTCAGGCATTACTTTAGAACACCGACACCTTCTGTTGCTGTTCTTGTTCTGCTTTCGTTGCAATGCAGCAGCTGCTTTTACGGCCAAGGCAGCCATGTCTGAGGAGGCCAGAGGGCTTTGCAACTTTTCTTGAGGCAGAAGAAAATAGAGGTGACCCACTTGCAATTGATGCCCTGCAGAAAGGGGTACTAAATACTGATCAAAATCCATGCAATCAGAATGGGATACGGAGAATCTTGGCCTTTCTCTTATAATTTCTTCTACTTTTACAGGCTCCGAATATTCCCTTAGCCCGCCATCATCTAATATCAGCTTCGCAGTCGGATGAGTTACTTGGCAAGATAAACAGCTGCCCATCAAATAAAATTGGGTGGATTTAATGAATAAAAATTGTGGTCTGGACTTTGTGACCCCCCTGGATAAGATTAATAAGAAAGGATGAATTGAGTATGTTTTCAACGGTCAGTCTATTGACGTAATCGAAATTGAATCTAAGTTAGAACCATGGAAAAGCCACCCAACAAAAATCAACGAAAAGACACACTACCTAAATCATTAGATTTGAATATAAAATGTAGAAAAACCCCACGGAAGGGATCGACTTGTATGGAAACGGATGCTCCAACCCCACCTAAATTCAATTTTGAATCAAAATGATCGAAGGAGAAGTCGAACGGATGTATATATGCCTATCCTGGTGATAGCGTTGTTATTGTCTCGAGTGACTTCTTCTAAACAAGAGTTTAATATAGAGAGACTTTTTCTAAAGAAGAGTTTAATACAGTCAAATCCCTAAACATGTCAAAATTCTTATTATAGATTATGAAAATTGTATTTAAAAAATTATTGGTTATTAGAGTTTACTTTCGTATGGAGTCTCATTTGAGTAAAGTAGACGTAAGATAAATATTTCAATCAATATAATTCATATCTAAAATCAAATCATTATCCTAGAAGTCATATACCTATATCCAAAATCAATGACATTTCAAATAATATTAATTGCATTTTATGGTAAGGTATGGCTTTGACAAAATGTGAAGATAAAGATTTTTTTTAAAGCAGCACGCAAGTGATCGCTGATCTTGATGTCTATTTATTTTTTTCTTATCAACAAACTTTGTAATTTTGATTTTTATATGTTTTGTTATATATATATATATATATATATATCATTTGACAAATCAAACCACTCTTTGTATGCTTTCATCTATATCCATACCATTTTTGAAAGGTTGTTTTAGCAAAAGAAAACGTCAATGTTGGTAAAGGTTATGGAATTTTTCTTTACATCTACCAATTGCATTTCCTCAAACATTTTTAGATATTGTTTGGTAAGAGAAATGGTATTGAGGTGCCTTTTCTATGTAAAGAGGGAACTTGCAATTTTAAAATATATGAAAAGCACCCTCCCTTTATTCTTTTATGTATGTGCATATCATGTTTCAAAGTGCATTTTGGTAGATGCAAAGAAAATTCAATAAAAATTTGTGGAATTCAGTTTTAGATGTGCCAATTATGTTTCCATCAAGATTTATAAATCCTTTTCAACAAGTAAATTTTATGAACACCTAATATCATGGCAATCAAGCAGAGCATATCTCTAAGGCAGTCTATCCAATGCATTGTCTTTATTGACACTATTATTTCATTGTGAGATGGCTTCCATATGAATGTGCATCTCCTTATAATGTTTGTCATCAATGTGGATGAGATTTATATATAGGACATTTTTTCCTAGTTTAATTTGGCAAACTCATCCCACTAGTATAATGTTCAAGATAGTATTTCTTAATCAACCATGAAGAAATGAAGAATATATTTTCATGTATTGAATCCTATTGATAATGAAAGAGACCTACCAACATAAGTTAATGAATCTCTAATTATATAAATCCACCTTTTCTTAAAATATTTGTATCTCTTGCAACTTAATTCTATTTTTCTATGGGTTAAGAAATATTGTTGTAGAATTAAACATGGTTCATGGTAAGCATACTCAAATGCCCACATGAATAGATTTTTGCAAGGACTACCATTAGTTTTGTAAAAGTAGACATCCACTATGCCTTCTTAATTCACTTCCCAATTATTTCCTTATCAGCTATTGATCTTGTCCAGTATAATCTTGATAACTAACTACAACATCTTATCTTCATCTTATCATTCTCATTTTGGCAAGAGTGAATTCAATTTAAAATTATAACTAAAAATATCATCTTATTTTTGTTAATCATGGGTCTTGTCCTCTATAATCTTGTTAATTACCTAGACAATCCCATATTTATCTTCTCAATCTTATTTTGGCAAGGGTAAAGTGAATTTTAGATTCAGAGTAATAACAATGATAATTTTCACCTAAGGCCTTACATAAATTCTACTTTAAAATATTTGTTCATTATCAAACCACACACAATGGCATTCCTTATTCCTAGCATTGTGACCATGGATAAAACATGAATCCCAATGTAATTTAATTATCTATTAGAACTAGTAACCAAGGTTTATAGTAATATATTCATACATATCAAATGAGTGTATATCCTTTATTCTAGCCTTAATAATGGTTTTTGGATTTGAAAGTAAATAAATTATATTACATTTTATTGAATTTGATGGCCTCACTTCCATAACAATATTTGTGTTGTTCCTTTTGTTGTCATTGGTTTCCATTGATGTCAACACTTGGGGAGATTGTTGCACATGTGTTTTGCATTGGTTACCATTGATGTTAACACTCAATTAGGGTTGTCATTGATGTTGTGCTAACAGTGGATTTGTTGATGTTCATGATTGGATGTAGTCATGCCTTGTTTGGATGAGTTGTTGATGTTCATGGTTGGATGTAGTCAGGCCTTCTTTAGATGAGTTGCTCATGTTCATGGTTGGATGTAGTCATGCCTTGTTTAGATGTGTTGCTCATGTTCATGGTTGGATGTAGTCATGCCTTGTTTGGATGAGTTTCTCATGTTCATGGTTGGATGTAGTCATGCCTTGTTTGGATGAGTTGTTGATATTCATGGTTGGATGTCCTACCTTGTTTGATGACAATTACAATTGTAAATTATGTATGGTTTCTAATAGTAGACATGATATCATGATGATATATTAAGATGAGGATTAGAAGTAATGTTGAAGTTGGAGAGATGTTTCTAATGATCTCTAGTATGATGTATGCTCTCTCCTAGTGTTCATGTGAAAGTATGTGTTGTTACAAGTAAGTTTTGGTCTCCGCAAGTTGGTGAAACTTTCTACTTCAGGAAGTTTCTTTGAAAACTATTTGGGAGAATTCTTTGTATTCCTCCATTGTTGAAGATTTTATCTTGTGATTTAGGATTTAGTGTTTATGTTCTTTGGATGATGCGCTCCTATATTATTCAGGTTACTAGTGTTGCCGAGGAGGTTTTTGGTATTTGTAGTTGAAATGTGGGGAAAGTGATCCCCAAAGTTTAATGTGTGGTAATAAAACTTATCAATCTCAATAGGTACCTTTCCCTTTGGATTTCATTAGGAAAGAGATCACAAGGTATAAAGATTGATTGTCAACCTCAATGGTGAGTCAATCAGACCTAGATCTCAAACCTTAGGACAATAGGAAAGATCTTAAACTAAATTGAAATGATTTGAAACATTTAAACTAAATGAAAAATAAGACATAATACTTAAAACCCATCTTGAATATATAGAAATGGAAATAATAGTTTGCAGGAAGATCTGATGGCATGCACCTATCACCAAAATTTGTTTCTGAGAGTTGTTGAGGGACTTATTCACCCCTAGGTGAATGGGTCCTTGTCAAGGCTTCCAAAATAATTTTTGGCAGTGCTTTGATGCTAGATCTTAGCTTATGTTTGGCACATGTCCCACTTTTAGAAAGTCAAAAATAAATTTTGTAACTTAGTTTTCATGGCATCACAACGATGATGACAACTTGTGCAACAATGCAAAATTGATCCTTCAAGATCTCTTCAACGATTCTTCATCAACTTGTAATCTACACATACACAAAGAGGGGAAAAAAATTGTTTTCGTATGGGGGTTTTCCTTGGTCAAACCCCAAGTTTTTTCATTAAACCTTGATAGAAAGATAATGAAAAAGGAGAAGGAAATGATGAATGGAAAATATTTGCTACAACTCACCACCCTTCAATGTCTTCCCTTAGAGGATTGAATTCAAAAACATCTATCCAAGGAACTTGATATTTCTTTGCTTGATGGATTTGGATACTTGAAATTCTTGATGCTTTAGGATCAACCATATATATTATCCTTAACAAAATGACATGAAAACAAATAAACTTGAACATGATGTTAGGATATTGATTGTTGCAACAAATGTTTGATAAATTTTCTCTTGAATGCTCTTGACAATAATATTTTATTATAGGATATCTTGATCATGTGTTTTCTTCATTCCTTAGATTTCAAATGATAAAAATATTGTGTATTTATAGGTGTTTATCTAATTTCTCAAAAATTAAATTCCAAAAGCCAACAATTGCAAGTTGAATTTGAATCATTAAAATGCCATCAAAAAAAAATTTAAAAAGGGTCTTGGCACTTAAAGGGGACCCATTTTCCCATGGGAGAATGGGTCCTGGCCTATAAGTCCAAGACACACATATTTCATGGCAATTTAATTATTAAATTCATTTAAATTAATTTTTCAGTTCTCCTTTCAGAAAATGGAAAAAATAAGGCTTTGGAATGCATAATTTGACAAATTAGAAGCTTAATTAAGTTCAATAAATTAAGGGACCCAAACATAGTGTGAAATTGTAAACGTATACAATTTTCTACACTACATTATCCCCCACTTTAGTGAGAGTATGAATTTACACTCAAGCTCACACTAAAGTAGAAAAATATGTGTCAAGAGGGGTCTAAGTGCACAAATATCAATGCAATAAGATGAAAAAGATCAAGGAGGATGATCAAGCCCCCAAGATCCAAGATCCCATGGAAAACCAACATAAGCACAAAGGGACACACATGCATGTAAGCTAAGTGTAGCAAGATAAGATACACAAGAATACAATGTCAAAGCAAATGCAAAAAGAAAAGAAAAATGATGGACTAGCAAGTATTATGCCACATCCATAAAATACACTCACAAGGGCTAGTGCAGTTTTCTATACAGTAGGTGAGCCCCAAGGAAAAAATGAGAAATACAAACTAGGAGATACAAGGTGTGTACCAATCAAAAGGTGGAAAATGGGTGAAGTCATAAAAAATTGTGTACCCATTTGTCAACCATACTAAAAAAGTTATACTCCCTGATAACTTTGATAATGTGCCACAAAAAGATCAATGCTTCACAATACTAGAAAGTTCTATTACACTAGACACTCATGGAATATATGACAAGGTTTAAATTCAAAACAAAGATAAATAATTAAGATAATCAAATGGGTTTTACTTAATGCATAAAATTTCACACCTTAGGGAACATCACACTTGACATTACCACCAAGAGAGGACTAGTCAAGGAATAAAATATCTCATACCTTAAGGAATGGTAGCCATAGCATTTCCACCAAGGATAAAATCATATGCCAAGAAAGGTCATACTCTTGGAGAACATCAAGCCAAATGTCACCACAAAGAAGGCACATCACATAGATCAATAAATCCACTTTGAACCAAGTACACCTTTCCACCATCATACTTTTCATACTTAGTGAACCGCTCTCTATGAGATGTCATGTGGAAAGATGCACCTGAGTCAACCAGCCAGACATCATCTGATGCCTAAGTTGCCAAGGCTGCAATGAAGGCATCTGCATCACTCTGAGAAGAGTCATTCTCTGAAGAGTTATTCTTCTTCTTCTTCTTCTCCTTACAATCCTTTTGGATATGACCACGCTACCCACAGTTCCAACATTTCACCTTGGAATTTTTACCAGGAGACTTTGATCTCCCTTTAGATTTGGATTTAGACTTCTTGTCCTTCTTCTTGCGTTTCTCCTTCAATCTACCTCGAACAGCAAGGGCCTCTTTGGCCATCTCTGAAGACTTCCTTCGCATCTCTTCTAACAGAAGAGAGACAACAATGTCTTCCATCTTGAAAGTAGTGGCCGTACTTCCAATAGCCATTACAATATTATCCCAAGTGTCAGGTAACAAGCATAACAAGAGCATGCAACAATCCTCTTCATCTATCTTCACACCCACAAACACCAATTGAGCAACACCCATATTAAATAAGTTCAGATGGTCTGCAATAGATGCACCTTCTTCCATCTTCAAGGAGTACAACTTCTTCCTTAGTAATAACTTATTTACCAGAGACTTTTCCTGATAAATATCACCAAGCTTCTTCCATAACGAAGTTGCAAACTTCTCCTCATGGACATTTAGGAGTACAGAATCGGCCAGACTAAGTCTTATCAGACCTCTCACTTTTCTATCTGTGAGGTCCCAATATTCTTGCTTCATACCTTGTGGCATAGTTCCAGACATAGCAACCCAGAGGTCTCTATCCACAAGCAAGTCTTCCATTTTGAGTTTCCACAACTCAAAGTTGTCGCCATTGAATTTTTTAATTTCTACTCTACCTAATGTACTCGCCATCTCAAATAGAACTAGGTTCTAACTTTGCAAGACTCCCACTAGAACAGTATTAGCACAAAAAGCTAGCCTTACTAACAAGGATAACAAAACTAGCCAGGCTCTGATACCACTTGAAAGGAAAAGAAACAATGCGGAAACGCTTTCCTAACGCTAAAACCACATAGGGGAAGTGCAAAGACTAGTTTTAGAACTTAAGATGCACACATACAGGATAACAAGAGTAGCAAAGATAAAGCATACAAACAGAGAAGACAATAAATTTACGTGGGAAAATCCTTTCGGGAAAAAACCCACCACACCAAGAGCAATCACTTTGTATTATAGTAAAACGTTTACATACAAAGTTAGCAGACCTCTCTTAGACTTCCTTCCTTGTATTAAAATGTTATTGCAGCATACATAGAATTCAGACTTTTTTTTGTCACCCCTTATTGACTTCTTACAATATACTCAACTGTTACAAGTCTTGCGTGCATTATTAAATCAACCAACCAATCGGGTGTATTTAATTACGTCTCTGTCTGATAAGAAAAACCGATCCCTGACCAACTGCCCTACAATCACGCATTGGGCTACCCAAAATTTACTTTTGTTTGCCGTAATCGGATTCTGTCAACTGCTGAATCGAAATTTGCAGTTAATTTGCACATATCATTTTCACAGATTTAAACATTCAACCAATGACAGTTGATTTACAACATCGATGTAAAATCAATGAATGAGATCACGCCATGTGTCGTCATGCCATTTTTCCATCACTTTGACTATCGAAGCAGTCAACTGTGCCCTGAGAAACACCTACCGAGCTACCGCGGTATGGCAATAATTGTCCGATCGTCCGACCGCCAGAGTCCACCAAGACACACGTATACATCTTGTGCACTTTCGGGGAATCAAAAGGGCATCTACAATATTCCCAACAAGATTCTCTGAAACAACGACATGTGTTCGAAGCCTGCTTACCTCACATGCCGCCAATTATCAAACACTCAAATAATTCCACTTGGTTCACAAGAGTTCATCAGTACTCTTCTCAACTAAGTGCAGAATAATATGAGCACCATTGGATTAGTCAAATCTCAATCGTAGATCAAGATCCCCATTCATTGATACACTTATGTTGTGGTCCCTACCAAGTCACTTCCATCTGCCATTGGTCCATCGACGTAGCTCGGTTAAAAGTTCCACCGATGACCCCAAGTCACACTGACAAAGCATATCGTTCTATCATTGAGACTACCGATCGGGTTCCACCAATGACCCCAAGTCTCACCGACACAACGCTTATCGTATATTGGCATATCGGTGAGACAACACATTGTCACTCACCGATATGTGATCATTTTGCCGATGAAGCCAAGGACCAACGTGTTGCCGCCAAAGATAAAGGAATGACTTCATGGTAGGGAGAGTAAATTCATCAAGTCCTTAACAGAGGTTCAAGCCAGCAAGTTGAGGCACATTTTCCAACAATAACCAGGACCTCTTGTTTGTTCTTGTTTTCTAGGTTCGATAGGGACACAAACACCTTGTTCTTTAACACCACATCCTTTTCCATTATAGCCAAGTTATTTTGAAATTTTGTAACCTTTTCCATAAAGAGCCTCCATTTCTTTTGAGGATGGTGGCTTCTCATGATCAATATCATCATAATTGGTTATGTAAGTTGTGTCTTCTTCTTTACTAGGAATTGGGAATTCAGATGTTTGTGATGATTCTGCTTCATGATGTGTTTATACTATCACTATTTCTTTTTCCTTTTCTGATTCTTTTGTTGTGATTTTGTATTCTCTAATGAATGTAGGTGTGAAATCTAATGGGCCCCAATCATCATCCAATAATTTTTTGATTGGTTAAAAGAATTTATCTTTTTCTTCTTCTTGCACACGTTCCACTTTTGAAGTCGGTATCAATGTTCTCAAAGGAATTTTCATGCTTGTTTTATTTTGCAAAAAAAAAATTGGTTATATGTCAAATTTTATTGTGTACATGCCTTATTTTTATGTTTATTTCATTAGATGATGAAGCATCGAAGGGACTCCATTTATTTGATGAATCCATGGCCTACCCAAGAGAATATTATATGAGAGTTCTTGGGGCATGACATGGCCTAATCATTGTTGTACTTATGATCTAGTCATTGTTGTACTTGTGATGTGAACGACCTAGTTTGCTTGTGTATATGGAGGTATTCTTGTTATAGTCATTGTATATGATCTTTTTGATTATGGTATGATATGCTCATTTTGAATATTGTGAATTTTTGTACACTAATGCTTGGTAATGTTTTGTATGGACCCAATAGTTTTTTATTGAGGAAAAAATGGGTTTTACAGGGACCCGAAACCATAAAGTTTATAGACCATAAAAGGATAGAACATTAGAGAAACCAAGAACAGAACGACTGCATGCCAGAGATTAACAGGAAAAATAGCAGCCACTAGCAAAAACCAAGCAAAAGGACAGCAAAAAACCGACAACAGCAGAAAACATAGCCAAACCTAACCCAGAGACTTTAATGTCTTGACCACATCCACATCCAGGTTGTCCAAATCCAATAGTTGATGGTGATGTTATTATCATTATATTATATTTGGACTAAGTTGATAACTTATGTTTAATGAATAGTCATGGTTTAAATGTGAGATCCAATATCTAATGCAAGAGGAGAGAATGAAATCCCTCTAATAGTGGTAGAAAAACTACGAAGTCTCAGATTCCCATGAGGGGATATGTAGGCAGGGTCACCTTGAACACTTGAGGTTTAGGTTTGGCTTTAGGAATGCCCCTAGTCATAGTATCTTGGCTCTTTGAGTGTAAGTATATAACTGGTGATGTTGATTTTTTTCCATCTTGGTGAATGAAGAACTTTTGTAGTTGGCTCTTCTAATCTAGATGAAATATGCTTGGTCAATTAAGTTGGTAGTTGTGGTGAATGATGTTATTGAATGAATGCAAAAAAAAAAAAAAATTGTATGGGTTTTGGGTATTTTTTTGTTTGATACATCATCAACCAATTTGATTTCATGTGGCTTAGGCCTTGACATAGGGGTATGCCCCAATTTTTTTGGTTATTGAACCTAAACCAAGTTTTACTAGTAAAAAAAATTGTTAAATAAAATGCTAATTTAATTTAAAATTATTTTTCAATGATTAAATTAATTCTATAGATTTTATAATTAAAAAAAACACTTTTTATGAACAGTGTTTAAATTACTATTTCTAAAATAGTGTTATATGTGTTCATAAAAAATTTATAACAAAATAATTTCAATTTATATGAGTGTTGAAATAGTATGAAATTAAATGATAATGTGCACATAAAAGGATGAGATCAATCATATTATATTGTTCAATCCACAAAGACATTATGAGATGTGAAAAAAGAGGTTATTCTATATTTTATTATAGAAATTTAGATAGCTCTAAACAAGGTTATGTATATAACACTTGAAACATATGTATGATGGTGAGATGGCTATTATTTGAGCTTATATGCACCTATTGAGTAGAAATACACATTCTAGTTGCATGTTTTAGTGATTGATTATGCATATGGTTGGATTGTATGTTTTATCTTTGTAAATGTTACTTATAGGTAGGTCATTAAATATGAATTAAAATATGATTTTTCTCTCTAGGAAAGATTGTTGACTTCTCAAATATGGGTATGTGGAAGATCATGATGGGCCAAAAAGTAGCGATATCTAAGTGATATGATTGCCCATGTGGTTTACGACTTTTTTTTACCCAAAATTGATGAAATGAAAAGGGTTTTTAAAGGAGATTCTCAGCTTTCCACCAATATAAATTATTCTTTACTTTGAATTTAATAAATAATTATTATTCATTTTCTATTTCAATTATGACTAAAGTCCTAATTGATAAGCTAATTGAAAAACATCTACAGCTTTCAAACAGTGTCACATTTTTTGAATCTAAAACATGTGTCACATTCTATGCTTCGCATACTATAGGATTAAAAAAAAAATTGAATTTCATGAATTTTTGACCAAGTTAAGGTGGTTAGACATACAAGTTTTTATATTTTTAAGATTTGTAATAAAAATTTCATAATTAATTATTTACTTGGAAACAAATTACAAAAAATTATGCATCACATCGGGACATGAGTCCCCTACTTATATCTAAAATATTATCATTTTATTGTGATTAGGGTGGTCAGACAGACACCTACTTCTTATTTTTTCCCTAAAATTTAAGTACTACTGCATTGAAATTTCAAATTTTCACCAAATAGATTTATTTATTTTTAAATAAGCCTAGTAGTTTAGAAACTACATTCAATTTGATACAAATTATGTTCTTACATATTTTTGAAATAATATAGATAACTTATTCAAATTTTTACATCAAGTTGCCTAACTCTGATTTTCTGAATTTTATTGTCACTTAAGGGCCTATTTTTTCCATGCTGATCCTCCACACACCCATCTCCAAGCCTCTTTTTACATAGTGGATCTATCTCCTTTTATTTTGTTTAATTTATTCTTCAATTTTATGATGTATATGAGATAATTCTTTCTTTTGGGTTTTACAATGTTGTATATTTGAAACTTGAATAGATCTAATAGTGTTTATTTAGCATTCGTATTACACCTATGAGTATATAGTGAATCCATGCATCATCACTCAATTTACTACTATAAAATTATTATCAATTAAAAACTAATATATTAAGCTTGTGATTACACATCATATCAACTATTTATATTGCAATAATGTGTTCCATCATGGGAATTTTTCAAAACCAAAATTCTCACTCAATAATAATTTAATCTTAACATCTCTTAAAATTTAAGAAAAAAGATCCAATATTGAAAAATTTCATCTAAATATTTAGGAATACTTAAACATATAATTGTTATAAATTTTAAATTTTAAAAATTTATTTCAAACTAAATATTTAAAAAAGAGTTCATATGTTCTTATAAATTTAATATTATAATAACAAAATGCATTATATAAAACACTAAAAAAATTGTAATGATTAATATTTAATTTTTAAAACTAATAAAATAAATAGCACATGGTTATTTATTTGGGAATTCTCACAAAATTGATTTATACATTGTCTAATCTCACTAATAATTTAAATTCCTTGTAACCTCAAACTAGTGGACATGTCTAGAATTTCAGGACCACCCCTACATATCATATGAAATTTTTTTGATGATTTGGTTATTAATTGTATTTCAATTGATGCTTTAAAAAATATAAATTATAAAAAAATTATTCAAACTATTGTTTGGATAAATGTTAATAGTTTAGAATTTAGTTCATTTCTCTATTAGCTTAAGACTCATATTATTTTAATGTTTCTTTTGGAGGGATTATTCTAAAAGGTGAGGCTTAATATTCCAAATCCTAAATCATTGGCAAAGATAATTATTGAGAAATGTTGATTTCTTTGATAGTTTTCAAATTATACTAAATTCTCACATTACAAAAAAATGGAACATTAAAATAGATTATTAAATAAAACTCTAATTTGAATTTACCATAATCAAAAAATTAATAATATCCTCAATGTATAATAAAAATTAATCAATTCGAAGACTAAAAAATCTTGTGCATATGATAAGAAAAGAAATAAAAATAAAGCAAGCACAAGTATTTCTTTATTCTCATTACAAAACAATAAAGAGCAAGCAACAAAAGATAGACGAAAAAAATATCTACCTACTAGAGCCTCTTTGAAGTGACTAGGGCTTGGGTTATATCATAGCTTGAAGTTGTTATTTTTCCTATTCATGAATAGTGTGAAGATTTTTTTCTAACATCTAAAGCTTATATCTAAAATTTGTTTTCTCATAATCTAGTGATGTTTTGATTTTAAAATTATAGACTCGTGATAGAAAATTGTATGTCTATAGTTGAGCGGGGTTTGTTTTATGTGAGTAAGATTTTGAAAATATGTGAAAAATTTCATTTATGGATAAACTCTTCATTCAAGTTATGGATGACTCAATTCACACAAAAAACACATAAATTTAATTTTAACTTGAACTAAATCTATATCAAAACTTTTGATTTCTTTTACAAGTATTGCTTTGAAATCAGAAAAATTAAGAGCATGGTATAATATTATGAGAAATTAGGGAATAAATAAATGGTTCATTACCACATATACTCTTGCTCATTAAAGTGTGTTCTTAATTATTTATAGTTAAAACAAGTAAATCAAAATATGAAAATTAAATAAAAATTAATGAATTACTTATAA
The DNA here is from genome assembly GCA_007115665.2 of Sequoiadendron giganteum. NCBI lineage: Eukaryota > Viridiplantae > Streptophyta > Pinopsida > Cupressales > Cupressaceae > Sequoiadendron > Sequoiadendron giganteum. Next base: position 579,323,533 of record CM021105.1, read on the forward strand.
TTATAATCTAGCAATTTTTTTGAAACTCTCTATAACTAAAATTTTCTACTAGCAATAGAAAAATTAAAAAAATTGACAATAATAATAGTCATTTTTTAAAGTTTAGACAAAATAAAAAAAATCTTAAAAGTTATTTCTAAATTGATATCAAAATAATATTTAAAATTGACCTTATGTTTTTCAGATGGTAAGTCGACCCCTTGGTAAATAATGTTCCCAACACTCGGTCAGGCTCTCCTCTTACATATACGATTTGGGTATTGTCGGCTTGCATAGAAATTCGTGAGTTGACATCATTATTTTGTGCTCTCAGGATGATATTTAAAAGGGAAAAGTTTTTCCTTATTGGAAAGCAATGCGATAGAATTATAGTGCTTCTTCTACTCTACTATGTCTTCGTAGTCTGGTACAAGTTGGTATAGAATAAATTTTACTCCAAAAGGAAAAGTATTTTATGATCCCCATCCATATGATCATGAAAATTTGGGGAATTTTTTTTGTCTGGATGATGTAGACACTTTTTTGGCTTGCAAAAAGGTGGTGGGCTCCCACTAGCTTAAGGAAAGTGCAAATGCCACTTACTATGAAGTGTTATCTCATTTTTTCACTATATGCATGGATATTCTTTCGGATCCTGAGTTGGTTATGGTGCTTGCTTCACAATTTGCACAGCCTAGTTTACTTTTTAAATTCGATCTTAATGAAGCTCTGGTTAATTACAATTTTGTTGCAGGTTCTTTTCCTATTGGTGGCTTTATTAGTCATAATGATTTGGCTTCTAATGGTTTCTGTGGAGATTTTGAGTTTTTCCTTAGGTCACGAATCACTTGTGATGATTTTGAAAGGACTATTCTTGATTGCAATGACCTACATGGAAAGGTTTCAACTGACACTCTTGCAGCTGGTGTTGATTTTTTTCTAGCCTTGCATTTCTTATTTGATGTGGCTACAAGATCAAAGACAACCGAACAAACTTCTGAAATATTTTCAAAAAATGCTCGAGCATTTTTTGTTGATAATCCTATGCCTCCTTCTCATTATGAGGCCAACTCATCCTCCAAGGGGGAAGACTCTTAAATGTGGTATTAGCTATTTTTTTTGCTCATTTTGTGTTCATGAGCTCTGCATACTCGTCTAGCATTCGCTAGACTGGGGGTTGGTGGGTGGTTAAGCATTATTTTCACATGGGATTGTAAGTTTTGGTTGGGACTATAGTATGCTTTTACAAATATTTTGTTCTGAATTTGGCTCTCCTTCAATGGATTGAGTTTTATCTGACTCTATGTATTTTTTTCTTTCAATAAAATTCGGTGGCATAGCCACTTTCATCAAAAAATATATATATATTTAAAATAATCTCAAAACATTCTCAAAAGAAAAATCATATACAATTTATCTTTAAAAAATTTCTAAACTAATATGTATCTCTATAATAAATATTATAAAATCAAATATCATATATATTATATAAAACTATAACAAGTCAAATGATATAATTTACTATATTTGAATTTTTACATATAAAAAAATTTGTAAAATCTCCAAATAAATCATAAAAAACATGATGTTGATTGTTGTAAAAAAATTAAACCATCAACTGTAATCCACATAACTCTTAAAATACTCAGATTATATAAAAATATAATAAGTCAAATTATTTCTTTTCTATGTCAACTATAATCCACATAACTCTTAAAATACCTGGATTATATAAGTCAAATTATATGGTCCAGTAAATTTTGAAGTTGTAGAATACGATCTAAAATTACATAAACGGTCCAGAGACGATCAAATTCCAGGCCTACGAGGGGATATCTGCTCAGGAATACTAATAATGGCAGAGAATGCTACGTACATGTAATAATGGCTGCAAACAGATTCTCCGGTGCAATTCTCCCTCGTAATGCATGCGAAGGCAGTTAATAATTTGCCGATTTGCAGTACTCTCAGTAATCGGAAGCTTCCAGAATTGGGCTGAGCTTCATTTTCGACAAGTCCCTGTAATCGCCAACCGTGGTCGCGCTAAATGTTGGGGACTCCTTCAAATGATTGAATCCTTCCAGAATTTGGCTTCCGTCCATGCTATGCTCCACCTCTGGCGTTATTTTATAGCGCCGGCGCATTCTGCGGTTGGTCTTGTTCTGCTTTCGTTGCAATACAGCTGCTGCTTTTACGGCCAAGGCTGCCATTTCTGAGAAGGGCAGGGGATTTTGCAGCTTTTCCTGAGGCAGAAGAAAATAGAGGTGACCCACTTGCAATTGATGCCCTGCAGAAAGGGGGATTAAATACTGATCAAAATCCATGGAATCAGAATGGGATACGAAGAAGCCTGGTCTTTCATTTAAGATTTCTGCTACTTTTACAGGCTCGGAATACTCCCTCAGTCCGCCGTCATCTAATATCAGCTTGGCGGTCGGTTGAGTTACTTGGCAAGATAAACAGCTGCCCATCAAATAAAATTGGGTCGGTGAAATGAACAAAAAGTTTGGCCTGGACTGTGTGTCCCCCCCTGGACAAGATTTATAACAAAGGATGAACTCAGTCTGCTTTCAACGGTCAAGAAGTGTGGCCAAATCAATCTACTTACGTAAGCGAAATAGAAATGGAATCTAAGTTAGATCGCTGGAAAAGCTAGGATGAACTGACTTTTATATTATTTTTCTAATTGTTAGGACCATGTATAGAAATTGTTGATTACCTTGTTCCATGTGACATGTGTTCAATGGTTCTAGTGGTCTTTTCGCTTTTAGTTTGGTGATGAATGTGTAGTTAGGAGCTATGTTTTTGAATAACATAGTAGGATATTGCTTTAGTATAAGGATTGGAAAGATTGATGTAGATGAAGTTTGTAATTTTGAATCAAGATAAAATGTAATATTTAATTGGATGTGTAATTTAAGTATTAGGATTTATAATTTCTTTGTTTATGTATGAATTATTATCTTTTAATTGAAGTGTTTGTTAATTTTTCAAGGTTTTTGTTGATGTTACAATTGAAATAGTACTTCCAACTAGATATCTATTAGTACTTATTACAATTTTTACAATAGTTTTATAAAGTATTAATTTATATTCTAGACATATTCATGAAATGTTTTATGGAGCTTCTATCAATGAAAATATTTATGCAATCATAGTCTCCATGATCATAGGTTATTTTGTTAGTCTTTTGAATTTGTTTAGTTTCAGCATTCTTATCTTCTTGCACTTTATGTTGATGTTCTTGTACAAAGCTATTAGAAATGTTTAAAGTGATAGGCATTACATCTTTGATATCAGTTAATTTTGCATGAAACATATTTGTATTCTAGTTCTTGTCAAATGTTGTTATATATGTGAACAAAATATCTCCTCCTAACAACTATCTTTGTTTGTATCTATGCAAGTCATCTATTGTATTGTTGTATTTTGTAGCTATTTATTTGTATTAATAATCAAATTGAATGCATGACAACATATGTATTTGTAGCATTAAAAGAAATTAAATTTTGATATTTTTAAACTATGATAAGAGTGAATGCAGATCCTAACTTTTTCTATCAATATCAATAGTTTTTATTATTGATGTCTTTACTTGCCTTTTTATTTCTTTCATAAAAAGAGATTAAAATTTTAGAGTTTTGTAGTAGTTGTTGTCAGTATAATATAACTATAAAAAATAGAATTACAATCTTAGTGATTTAGAATGCTCTTTATTTTGATCTCTAATTTTTATTTAATAGCAACCTTCTTAAACATAGTGTGTAAGGATATCATGGACTAGATTTTGTATCAATTACAATATATAGATTTTATTGTCCTAATTGATAGTAGTTCTAAAGTATGTTAGTACAAATGATATTTGACAAAGAAGATTGTTATGGTTCAACATAGAAACACATATTGTTGATATTATACCAAGCCCATGGGATAAGGAAGTTTCATTTTTTAGTAGTTTCTTCACATAAATCTTTCAATATTTTCTCATCATTTATCTCAATCAAGGATTTTTTATTAAATAGTTCCATGGGAGTATGTATTATTCATTAAATAGACATCATCATATAATAAGCCTCTATAAATACCTAGTAATATGTTTGGTTGAATATGAATAAATAGTTAAGTTATATAATTTTAACAAGGTATGAAGTCACATACATATTTTATAGTAGATTAAATTCAATCGGAGTTAGTTAGATTCTCTTTGCAATTATGTTAATTTAATTTTTTTATCATGAAAAATCAAATCATCCAAATCCTAAATTTATCTATCTAATCCCAATCAATTGAAATTTATGCCTAATATCTTCTTCACAAAAGCCTCCCATTTCTTCAAATTTTGTTCTATATAAGTTTCAATGACATGATATTTATTATAAATAAAATATGATGCATTGGATCTAGATTATGAATATAGAATATACAATAGTATCTAGATTAAATATATTGATTGCTATCTCCTTAAAAATCATTAATGATAAGGTCACAACACAAATCCTATTATGGAAGTGATGTCATAAAATTTAACACAAATTAATAGGAAATTTATTTCTAAATCTACAAATAATTATTAAGGCTAGGACAAATGAGATGCGCCCATTTAATATACATATGATGGGATAACTATAGGGATTCATGTTGTATCCATGATTACAATAATATGAGGAATAAGAAATGCCACAATGTGTGGTTTGAGAATGAACCATTAATGTCAAGTAGAATTTATGCTTGGGTCTAGATGAAAATTATTATTGTTATTAGTCTTAATATAAAATTCACTTTACTCTTGCAAAAATGAGAACAAGAAGAAGAAGATGTGATTGTTATTAATTACCTAAAAGTTACTTTACTCTTGCTAAAATAGGAATGAGAAGAAGAAGATGGGATTTTCTAGGTAACTAACAAGATTATAGAGGACAAGATTCATGCTTAACATCTAGATCTAAGATGAATTTGTTAGTCATAATTTGAAATTAACTTTACTCTTGCAAAATATAGAATACCAAGAAGGTAAGATTATGTAGTTTGTTAATAAGATTATATGAGATAAGATCAATGCTTGAGAAGGGAAGAAGAAGGAAGTGCAATAAGGTGTGTTGGATGTATGATTTACAAAACATATGGTAATCCTTATGATACTAAATTCATGTGAGTTGTTTGAGTATAAATTTATCATGACTCATGCTTATGTCTACAAAAATATTTTATTAATTCTTAAACAAATAGAATTAAGTTGCAAGAGTTAAAAATATTATAAGAAAAGTGCAAGGTTTATATAGTTAGGGATGCCTTAGCTTATGTAGGTAGGTCTCTTTCATTATCAATATGGTTTCATAAATGAAATTATTTTCTTTATTTTGTTGTGGTTTATTGAGCAATACTATCTTGAGCATTCTACTACTAGGATGAATTTTCCAAATTCAACCAAAAAAATATCCCATACAAATTCCATCCACATTGATGAAAAATGTACTGAGGAGATATGCATTCATACAAATTTCATTTCACAAAGAAATAATCATAGAAACATAGACAAGGCATTGGATAAAATGCCATAGAAATATATTCTCCTTGACTACTATGAGTGAAAGTATTTATAAAATGCACTTATTGAAAAGGATTTAAAAATTTCAAAGAAATGCAATTGGCACATCTAAAGCCAAATTCCACAATCTTTAGTGTCATTCTCTCTACCTCTACCAAAATGCATTTTGGAATATGATGTGCACATACACAAAAACATAAAGGGAGGGTTTTTTTCACAATTTTTAAAATTGCAAGTTCTCTTGTAGCATTTGAAATGCATTCTAATAGAATTTTCCTTAGCAAACAATATGGAAATAATTTCGAGCAAATGCAATTGGTAGGTCCAAATTCCATAACCTTTACCAACATCAACTTTGCTAATTCAATTGGTAGGTCCAATTTTTTAAAAATTCTACAACCTTTACCAACATCAACTTTGCCAAAATAGGTTTTAAAAGAAGGTATGTGCATCTAGATGAAAGCATATAGAGAGTGTATTTTTGTTAAATGTTAAACAAAAAATCAACCAAACACATGATTTAACAAGCAAAGGTTGCACCCCACTATGACACATGTTTCCCAGTAATTGAGAGCTAATAGTTGAAAAAACCAAGTAATTACCTAACAATTGACAAGGAACAAGGAATTACCTAATAGGTAATCAATAGTTGTTTTATAAAGTCTGTTGCATATCAATATAGCATTATCCAAAAAATGAAAGATGTAAGTTGGGGTAAGGACTAATAATTGGTTTCAACCATGTGTGTTCCTCAAATTGTATAATATTTTTCTACAGACATCAAGATAATTGACCATTTACATTTTCATTTATGAATAATCAACACATTTGTTTGTTAAATGACGCACTTCATAAGAGGTTGCAAAGACATTGAGTTTATTTGAATTGATTTTGAGTATGGGGCATATTCATTGTGATATTTAATGTCTACATATGTGAAGACTACAATAAAAGGATAAATTCAATAACCAATCACATTTTTTCACCAACATTGGAAACTATATTGAGAAGAAAAAATCACATAGACATTGAGATCAACAATCAGGGGCATGCTGATTACAAAAAACTATTTATCTTCACATTTTTTCATGTCATACCTCATCATAAACTGCAATAAATATTATATGAAATGTCATGCCTCACCATAACCTACAATAAATATTATTTCAATTCTACCACATTGATTTTGGGTATATGGGGATATTGACTTTAGGATAATAATTTGATTTTAGACATGGGTTATATTTATTGAAGTGTTTAATGTTACATCGACTCTACTCACATGAGGTCCCAATAAAAAGATAAATGCTAATAACCAATCAATTTTTTTAATTAAAGACAAAATTTCTACAATCTATGATAAGATCTTGATATGTTTTTGGATTTGACTATATAAAAAATTTCAACATTTTCAATCACTCTCTAATCTATCATAAAGAAAAAAAAATAGACAATATTAAAAAGAAAATAAAACATTATCAAAATAATTTAAAAATAAACAAAATAATGAAGATTTATTAAATAAATGAAAACCTTTACGTATGGTACCTATCTGCCTGGGCCGGTATTAATATCAATCGAAAAAATTTGTAGGTAAGATATCACTGTCACCGGATGGACATATGACGAAACACGTGCCTTTGACTTCTACTTTCTGTAATTTTGATTAAAAATTACAACGTGTATGTAGCATTTCCTGTCATAATCAGAATCCCAATTATTAGTGAGATCAGATTGCGGATAAATCAGTTTTGTGGAAATGATTTAAAACTATATTTCAGAACACACAATGGCAATAAAAATTTCCAGTTTGGGTGTACGACCACCGTCCACATGTTCTCCATGATTCATTTGGAGTTTGTACTTTCTTATTACTTGCTCTTTTTGGTAAAAGAGAAAACCCTAATTGTGCTAAAACAAGAATGACAAGAAGAAGAGGGGTTGTCTAGGTAACTAACAAGATTATAGAGGACAAGATACATGATTAACATAAAAGAAGATGAGATTGTTAATCATAATTTGAAATTCACTTTATTCTTGCAAAAATGAGTATATGATAAGAAGGTAAGATTATGTAGTTAGTTAATAAGATTTTATTAGATAAGATTAATCAGAAGGTATGGTAGATGTATGATTTACAAAATCATTGGTAATCTTTGTGAAAATCAATTTATGTGGGTCATTTGAGTATAAATTTTCCATGACCCACTCTTATGTTTACAACAATATTTTTTAGCTCCTAAAAAATTATAAGTTGCAAGAGTTGAAAATCTTATAAGAAAAATTAGATTTATATAATTAGGGATGCTTAACTTGTGTAGGTAGGTCCTTTCATTATCCATAGGCTTTCATTAATGAAAGCATTTTCTTCATTTTTTTTGTGGTTTATTTAAAAATACTATTTTGAACATTCTACTATTGGGATGAATTTTCCAAATTCAACTAAAAAAATATACCATACAAATCCATCCAAATTCATGAAAATATACTGAGGAGATATGCATTCATATGAATTCCATATCTCGAGGAAATAATGATAGCAACAGAGACAAGGAATTGGATAGAATGCCTTAGAAGTATATTCTCCTTGAGTATTATGATTGCAGGTATTTATAAGATGTACTTGTTGAAAAGGCTTTAGAAATTTGCAAGGAAATGCAATTGACACATCTAAAGACAAATTCCACAACCTTTAGTGACACTATCTCAGCCTCTACGAAAGTGTAGTTTGGAACATGATATGCACGTACATAAAAGCATAAAGGGAGGACCTGTTTTTCACAAATTTTAAAATTGTAGGTTCTCTCATAACATTTAAAATGCAAGCCAATACCATTTTTTTTAGCAAACAATATGGAATTTTTTTTAGGAAATGCAATTGGTAGGTCCAAATTCTACAACCTTTTCCAACATCATCTTTGCTTTTGTCAAAATAAATTTTAAATAATGGTATGCACATATAAAAAAGCATATAGAGAGTGTATTTTTGTTAAATGTTAAAGAAAAATCAACCAAGCACATGATTTAACATGAAAATGTTGCACCCCACTATCACCCATGTTCCCCAATATTTAAGAGCTAATAGTTAAAAAAACCAAGTAATTATGTAACAATTGAAAAGGAATTGCCTAATAGGTAATCAATAGCTATTTTGTAAAGTCCTCTACATACCAATATAGCATTGTCCAATAGATGAAAGATGTAAGTTGGGGTAAGCACTAATAGTGGGTTTCAACCATACATGTTCCTCAAATTGTATAATATTTTTCTACAAACATCAAGATCATTGACCATTTACATTTTCAATGAATAAATCAACACTTTTGTTTATTAAATGACACACTCCATAAGAGGTTGCAAAGACATTGAGTTGATTTGAATTGATCTTGAGTATGGGGCATATTCATTGTGATATTTAATGTCTACATATGTGAAGACTACAATAAAAGGATAAAGTCAACAACCAATCACATTTTTCACCAACATTAGAAACTATATTGATAAGAAAAAATCACATAGACATTAAGATCAACAATCACTTGCATGTTGATTCACAAAAAAACTATTTATCTTCACATTTTGTCATGCCATACCTCATTATAAATTGCAATTAATATTATTTGAAATGTCATACATCACCATAACTTGCAACAAATATTATTTCAATTCTACCACATTGATTTTGGGTATGGGGTACATTGACTTTAGGACAAGGATTTGAGTTTAGACATAGGTTATATTGATTGAAGTAATTAATGTTATATCTACTCTACTCACACAAGATCCCAATAAGAAGGTAAACGCTAATAACCAATCAATTTTTTTAATTAAAGACAAAATTTTCACAGTCTATGATAAGATCTTGACATGTTTTTAGATTTAATTATATAAAAAAAATTCAACATTTTGAATCACACTCCCTAATCCATCATAAAAAAGAAAAATAGACAACATTAAAAAGAAAATAAAACATTATAAAAATAATTTAAAAATAAACAAAATAATGAAGATTTATTAAATAAATGAAAAGCTTTACGTATGGTATCTGCCTGGGCAGGTATTAATATCAATCGAATATTTTTGTAGGTAAGATATTACTGTCACCGGATAGACATATTACGAAACACGTGCCTTTGACTTCTACTTCGGAAATTTTGATTAAAAATTACAACGTGTATGTAGCATTTCCTGTCATAATCAGAATCCCAATTATTAGTGAGATTAGATTCCGGATAAGTCAGTTTTGTGGAAATGATTTAAAACTATATTTCAGAACACACAATGGCAATAAAAAATTTCAGACCACCGACCACATGTTCTCCATCATTCATATGGCGTTTTTACTGTTCTTATTAATTGCCGTTTTTGGTAAAAATTTCAGTTTGTGCATAAGCTTTTCATTTTAAATTATAGAAAGTAAAAGTTTATGGCATTTGGGATTCATAAGTTAATTTTATTAATATCTTGTTATTTTTATATTGGTTTTTAGTTAGATATATATATTCTTTAAGAGTTTTGAAAATTAAATATTAATAAAATAAGATTTTGAATTTTTTAATAAGATATATTTTTATTATAATATTTTACTTTTAAATTGATTAAAAACTATGAAAAAAAAAAATTAATATTTTTAAAATGTTTTTCGAGTTTTCAAGTTTAAAAATAAATATATTTATGTATAAATATTCTTAAATATTTAAATGAATTTTTCAATGTATTTTTTCTCCTAAATTTTAAGGATATTAAGATTATATTATTATTGAGTGAGTACTCTTAACTTCAAGTAATTTGCATGATCAAACATATTATTACAATTTAAATAGTTGATATATGATTTATAATCTCAAGCTGAATATATTACTTTTATAATCAACAATTTTTTCATAGTAGTAAATTTAAGTGATGGTGTGCGCATTTTACATGTATTTATAGATGCATTATTAATGCTAAATAAACACTACCAAACCCTATCCAACTTCTACCAAATCTAATCCATTTCTTTGTTATCAAGTTTCAAATATGTAATATTGTAAAACCCATAGTGAAGAATTATCATATATCCATAAAAAAATTAAAGAATAGCTTGGAGTTTTGAAAAGGAAAATATCATTTTTGAAGAGAAAAAATGATAGTTTTAATTCACATTTAATGGCTTGCTTGTAAGTAGCACCTACAAAGGAAACATTGTGTAAACTCCAACAATATGCTTACGTAAATAACTAAAGCATAACACTAGAATGTTAAGCATGGTTTTTTTTAGGTACATGTGCATAAAGATGAGGGACCAAAAAGTGGCCACAACCTCCTTTTGTCTATCTAGAACATAACATGAGCATTTTATGATGCACTCACATTTTTCTCACTTAAAAACTAAACTATGTAGAGGTTGAGCTCATTTGAACTTGGCCTCTCAACACTTCACAACAAATTGTGAGCAAGGAAAAGTACACGTGTTTTGGTTGAACAATCAAGTCACTGTCAAAAGCTATCATGACATCCACAAGATTAAGGGGGTAGGTTTTGTTAGTTTTTAGTGTAAAAATTCAATTAAATGGTAATTTACAAAATGTTTTGATTTAATTCTATTTAATTTTTAAGAATTGAAAATCCCCCACAAATTTATGAAAACCCTAATTCACTAGTTCACGAATATCCCAGTGAAGAAAAACTACAACAAACTCCTCCAATAATGCATTGACATCCTCCTAGGATACAAGAAAACATCTTGGGGGAAATAGAAAAAATAAAAAATAACTTCAAACATTGATTGAAAAGTTGAGGAATCTGAGTGGAACTAGTTGTCATCGATCTACCCTCTCCACTTCATTGGAATCTTTCATTTCTCACATAGATTAAATGTGAGTGGCCAAATTAACATGCGGTCAAACAAGAGGGATGAAGCATGACAATATTATTCCACCAAATCTCCTACCAAGAAGTAAAATAAAATATCAAAATCTATTTTTTTTACATTGTTCATCAACCCACAAACAAATGCATCCCTGCATGGTACTTGCAGCTATTGAAATTAGTGTTTCTCAACATTTGCAAGTTTTAGCATTTGATTAATTATTTTGGTATTTATTTTATGCATAAGTTTTATGCCTACTATGTCAAGTCATTTTGTGGGGCCTACTAGTTGAGGTGGCATCCTACATGGAAGTGACTAGAATGACATTAACCTAAATTTATGCAAGTAGGAATCTGACATGGTGGAACCCACTAGAGGCTGATTTGGTAGAATTTATCATGTTTTAAGAGTTCATATGATAGATTATGATGGGATCTTATGACAAATTAATTTATTACTAGTTATGACGAATGGAAGAGCCATCTATGAAAAACTATGACAAGTGGGCCCTGTGTGATGAAGGTTACTATGTGTGCAAGGTGTTTTCGTGTATGTAGACCCATTGCATGTTGAAGGGGTCCTATGCATAAGAAGAAAGACATTGGAAATGGAAAAAGGAAATCAGGTGGCTCCTAGTTATGACAATACATTTCATGCAAGGTTTTTTCATCCATGCAAGTGTTGTGCATATCAAGGAGACTCAAAGACAAGAATGCAAGTAGTAGATTCTTTCCATGTGATAATATTAATTTGGTGCTTGTATATTTGCAAAGTCTAGAACAGGTTGAAGAAATATTATAGGTATCATTATGTTGTTGGATTCATTACAAAAACCTTGTCATTGTTGAAGACTCATATTAATGAGCTTAGAACTATGACTATATTAAAAACACTATTTTGATAATAAAACTAAGTTGTTCTTTTAGATTGTGTGTTTTTTCTCCCAAAATGGTTTTCCCAATGTAAACATTTTATAATGGTTTGTTATTGTTTTGCATATTTAATATTAGTATATGAATGTGCATCTTAATCTATAAATGTTAATGGCTTGAAAGAAAAATTGTACTATCTCCCCTACTTAGATTGGTGTAGGAATTTTCTTCTACGAACCTAACTTCCTTCCACTTGGTATCAAATCCTATCCAACTTTGATTTTTTGTTGGATAGAGGGTATTTTGAACTGATCTTCATTTGAGTGAGAGTTTTGTGTGAATATTTTTTTGACCTTGTTGAAGGAAAAATATGGAAAGTACATCTAAAAGGATCAAGATGAAGAAGTTTAACCATGGAAATTTTGAGTTGTAGAAGATTAAAATGGAGGATATGCTCATAGACAAAGATTTTTGGGCTATAATATCTCGTATCAAAATTGCTAGCATTTATCAAGAAGAATAGGTGCTATTGGATTGAAAAGACAAGGGTTTGATAAGACTTTGTTTAGTAGAATCTGTTATGTTGAACATCAATGAAGAGAAGATTGTGGTGATCCTTTGGAAAAAGCTTGGAGAAATTTACCAAGCTAGATCCTTGATAAACAAGTTATTTCTAAGAAAGAGTTTATATTCTTTGATGATAGAAGAAGGAGGATTTGTGGTTGATCACCTAAATGCCTTTAACATGCTTGTTGCCTAGTTGGGTTTTGTCGGTGTGAAGATGAAGGATGAGGATCATTGTGCATGAAACCGATATATTCTTTTCTAGACTCATGGGATCACCTTATCATGGCCATTAAGAGTACCACTACCACTTTCGAGATGGATGGCATGGTTGTGTTATTAATCTTTGAAGAGATGTGGAGAAAATATTTTGAAATGGTTGAGGCCCTTTTTATTCATGGTAGATCAATAAAAGAAGTCAAAATCAAAATTCCTAAGAATATCTAAGTCTCTTGGAAATTCCAAGAAAAAAATGTGTGAACTATAGAAAATTTGGTCATTTTTACAGTAGTGTAAGGAGGGGAAGAAGAAGAAAAATAAAAGCTCCTTTAATTTTAAATTTGACAAATCCCCTCAAGATGATATAGATTCCTTTGTCATGGCCTTGGAAATACATGCATCAAAAGATGTGTGGCTAATAGAGGTAGGTGCATCCTTTCACAAAACCTCTCATCGAGATTGATTTTCATAGTGTTGGCTAACAGATTGTGAACCTTGAGATAATATTGACTCCTTGCCTGAAAAGGTGCCTCTGTCCCAACAACTTTGGATAATTACCCTCTTTAAGAAAGTAATCACCCTCTTAATTGAAAGGTGCAGCTCCCTTGTATGATATTCAATGAATTTGAAAGAACTTAAAAAATAAAACCAATGTGTGCTTTTAACCAGAAAGTATTAAAGGCTAAACTCGATATAAGAAATATTTTCGATATCAGATGTGATTGAAAGATAATATAAATTTTGGCGCAAAGACCACCTCATATAAGATAATCTAATAATCAAATGCTTTCCCAATATTATCTAAAAGATGAAATCAATTACGGAGATAAATGCATATACATTAACACAAGAATAAGCATAAGAAAGAGAGAAAGAGAGAAAGGATAAAAAAAAAGATTCAAGATCCTCAAATTATCTCCATAAACCAGATGCACACAGACAAATAGTGATTTCAATTAACAATCAATGTAAAGAGATATTCAAAGCATATAATATTAGGTCTTTTGAAATACTGACTAGAAATATTTCATTCCAAATACAAACATATATAAGCGGGTGAGTAATCGTTTCTTTTTGCCCATAACTAACCAAAAATGTAAAGTCTTTCAAATTATGATAAAGAACAAGAAAGCAACTAAAAATTCAAGATGGAGGTGCTTCTTATGTTGGGGAATGGTAATGTTCCCCATTCGTAACCTCCACACTAGTTGGCTATCACGAACAACTTCAATTCTCTAATCATATGTCCTCATGATTCCAAGTGGTTGGGATAAGATGAGGTCCAGCTCACTGAACTTCCTCAAGTGCTCAGCATTGAAATATTGGGAGTTGAAGGTCACATCAACTATCTTCTAAAAATCATCCACTAAGACTTTAGCATTATCGTTGCTTCCATCACATCCCCTGTTAGACTGCAACCCAAGTGCGACAAGGTTCTTTTGGGCCTCCTCTAAAACTAAGTCACATTTAGTTAGTATCTCTCAGAGTTTTTGTAAACCTTGTTTTATGACTTGCAACTTCCATTCTATGCTTTTATTCCATACCATGCAACGATCGTCAGCAACATTAGGTATAATCTACTCTACAGCTAACTTCTCCAACCTAAAACTTAGCATTGCTTTGATTTAATTTGCATATTGATTCCATAATGTTTCTTCCTTCTCTGCAGTGACAATAGCCTTTTCAATTTCAATCCTTGAAAAATTTTCCCTCTGAAGAATTCCCAATGATTCAGAGATGATTTGATTGCCTTTCCTTACTAAACCACTACTCCATTCTTCTATAGCCTTCCCGAAATTCTTACAACTCTTCATTTTACTCATTGCTTATTTTCCTATCATCACCATCGCATCAAAGAATGATTCAGTTTGAGAAATTGGTTGGGGGGGAAGATCAAATATTGATTTTAAGAATTCAATTAAAACTTTAACTTGCTTCTTTAATTCACCCTTTCTCTTCTTGTCTTTGTTAGATCACTTAACCATCCTTGTTGTTGATACCTAAAATTTGTGTAGATCTTCGTCCCTCATAGGGGGCCCCAAGTTAATCCTATCAGTGTCAAAGTCACTTGCAGTCACTAGGGTGACCTCTTTCTATGTAGTAGGACATGCAACTTCCAAACACAGATTCCTTGAACTATCATCATCTATTAGCCTAGCAGTGGTCTTCAATATTTTAAGCTTGGGATTTCTTTGAAGTAATTGACCCACCATATCCTATTTTTGAAGCTCTAGTTGCACTACCTTCCTTTTCTTTGACAATATATCTTCCAACCAAAAAGGGGTAATAGGAATAGTGGTTTCCCTTGAACTGGAAGAATAAAATAATGTTCTCTTCTTAGGAGGAGTGTTTGTTTGTATATCCTGTGATGAAGGTGGTGTAGACCTTAGCTTCAGAGGCTCATTTACCTCTTTGGTAGGTGATGACTGACGGGATGAGGAGGAGATACTAATTTTTATGCTTCTTAAATCCCCTTCTCTTCTTTCAACCTCTTTATCTTTATCTAGGTTGGGTAGATCGAGGATATCTTCTCCACAAGTCAGTTGAAACAATTTTTTATCAGGATGCTTCTCATCACCATCACCTTGAGCTCTTGATGGTATTGGGCGTGAAGCTGATCCAAAAGTCCTTGAAATTATAGGGGGTTGACTACTTCCACCTGCAACTAGAGTATCTTGCGACCTAATCCGAGGACGAGATTGCTTTGTTTTCTTTTTAGCCACCCATTCATGTGTTCTTTGTAAAACATCTTTAACTTCCTAGCTACAATTGTCTCGATTTCCTTGTTACTCCAATCCATAGCAATGTTGGGCCGATTAGCTATTAACTTTGTGAATATTGGATCTACCAAATCTGATTCATCATCTTCAATACCCTATACATCCTAGTCCAAGCCATAAGTGACTATTTTTCTAAGAGACATTCTCATCTAGCTTCTCCTTCTCACTTCAAACTCATCAAAACAATCGGCCTAGTAATCTTCTAAGTTGGGCAGATGAAAGAAACCAGGACCTAGCTTCAATTTTTTTTTCACATGATCCTTTATGTCAAAGGGAAAACGTTCATCATAAGTATGTAAGGTATATTTAGATATTTCCATTTCAATGTTCAAAGCGTTAGACATAGACTCACAAGTGAAGAGACCAAAACCAACAAGAAACTGAACAGTTACCCTTTGACGCTCTTGGCACCTTTTATTTACATCAACAAGTTTCCTGCAGACCTCAATCATCACAAATTTATCCTTTGGGTATCTGGTGAGTTTACTAGAAAACTACTAAAACTACCAAATCTTATATATAAGAAAACATTTGAAACTAAATAAAATGACTCCCATAGAAGTTGAAAAATTGCATGGCTTTTGGAAAAAGTCGCATCTCAATTTTTCCTTGTAACTCTTGGGTCATCCTCATGGTAAAGGTATCAGATGTCCATTTATGGTCAAGGAAACTCTTGTTCATCTATAACTTGTTAAGGTAATAAAAAATTGATACCTGGTCATGGGGATGGTCGCTTGGCCTCAAGCCTGGCCATGGTCTAGTACTTGCAATGTCATATATTACATATGAGGACATGTGAAAGGATTTGTTAATTGTAAAGAAGACAAGAAAATTGTGTATTATGTCATTGATGAGCTATGCCCAGTCTAAAAATTGGCTTCCTTCAAGTATAATTTGGATAAATAAGTACATCCAGTCTTGAATTCTATGGGCATCTTCATTTCCCCTATGTCTATGCAATAGTATCACAATATCTAAAATTTCCTCCACAAAGTGATTTTTGTGCAGATTATGTGGCAACTAAGATTTACCTCTTATAGGCTTCACTAACCAATTCTTTGCCATCTCATTACGGTAGAATCCCTTTTTAGTTGAGAATTCAATCTGTGAATTGGTGAATCAAGGGTTGGGAAATTCTCTTTCTGGGATTCTCAAACATGAAACAAAGGTGGTTCTTTAAATTTTAACCACCAGTTTGTTGTCCTCTATTCCAATCTCACATGACTGAGAATCATAGTTCCTGATACATTTGAGGTCCAATTTTGGGCATTGCATCGCTATTGGAAAAGTAACTACCTCAACTAATCCACTATTAACCACTTGTCGGGTGATTTAGGTGGTGGATTTGGTTTACTGAATTTCTCCCTAAATTCATTTGTGTTTACCTATCCTAGCTTAGTATCTCCTATTTTAGGCATGGCACAAGTTAACCCTGAAATATACTCGTAACCCTAATACTTATATCTTGCCATGACTAAAATCCTAGGGTTCAAATGGATTTTCACCAAGAAGATTGAAATGTAGAGAAATTTAAGTTTAAATTGCAACTTGAAAGGAATAGCCAAGTAAATACCTCAGAACAACCTTGAACTCAAAGGATGAAAGTTTGCATCAGTGTGGTTTTCCTCATCATGTCTCCCAATGTTGATGTCACAGCTAAGGATGTTTGTTACTTGCATAAATTTCTTTTTAATTCCTTGTGAGAAATGTGAAAGTAGATGGGCAATAAATTATATCCTCTTGTCATGTTGGCACGTGTCAGCTTTCATATCATCACTTCGTTGCAACCATTTTTCAAAAATTTGAAAAGGAACGGCTATAAGGGTAGAGCAATGGATAGTTCACATAACCTTGTTAATCACCGCCATGGTTCACCTACCATCATGAAATTTTGCCTATCTTTCAATAAGCATCGACAAGCCCATAATTTTCTCTTTGAGGTAGTAAAACGGTGAGTTCAATGAACTCAACAAAACATCGCCAACATTATCATGACTTAAAAACGAAACAAAGTGGGGTTACAAAAGTTTTGATGACTCTAGAAAACACCACTACACACTATTCAATAACATATTGCAAAAGAAAGAACCTCATGGCAGACAAAGAAAGAGTTAGAGTAACATGTGTAATAACCGCCATAGTTATACTATTTGCCCAAAACACCACCAACTCATAACTTAACCAAAAATTAAGAATAAGACAACATTTCTAGGGATGACCAAAAATGTGGTAACACATAGTATGAAAATTTTTACAATGGGAAGGTGTACTTGAGTGATAACTCTCATTTGAGTAATTTTTGTTGTGGAAGAGTCAAGATCAAATTCCCTTATGGTAGAGTGAAGGGGGTCGATGATGTGATGCATATCCTAGTTTGGCATTAAAACTACTTTTGCTGAGAAAATTGAATGATGTGGGTGTGCAAATTATTTTCCCAAATGGAGGATGTAAGATGACAAGAGAAGTTGTGGTGATTGCTAAGGGTGTTTGGATAGGCACCTTGTTCAAGATATATGCATGCACTATTCAGTGAAATAGTTCTTATGATAAGCCAAAGACAAGAACTCTAGATTCTTCATCCTCATCATTTGAACCAAAAGTGAAGAAATATGTTGCTTCAACTTCTGATGGTTGTGATTTCTTAGTACCTAAGTGTGCTCATTTGTTAGATATTAAACTTCCAATAGAGAAAACAATGATATGGCACCAAATACTAGGTCATCTTCATGAGAAGGGTCTTAGAGCCCCAAAAATAAATATCTCGTAGAGAGGCTTGATGATTATAATATCGAGATTGATTTTTGTGAAAATTACATTTATGGAAAGCAAAACCAAGTTCATTTTTCTTCTAGTTCTCAAAAATCTTCTAGGGTTTTAGATTATATTCATTCATATGTGTTTGGTCATGTTAATATTCCTTCAAATTATCTAGATATGTATATTTTATTTCATTCATTGATGACTACAATAGAAGGAAAAAAAATAATTTCCTTAGGAGTAAATCTAAATTCTTTAGTTGGTTTAAGGGATTTAAACCCTGTGTAGAAAACCATCTATTGCAAAAAGATCAAGCTTTTAGGATTGATAACAGTGGTGAGTTTTTTTGGTAGAATTCGATAAGTTTTATAAGGAGAACATGATTGGGAGGCATAAAATAAGTCCATAAACCCCTAAACAGAATGGAATTACAAAGAGGATGAACAAAATGTTGATAGAGAGGGCTAGGAATATGTTGAGTAGAGTTTGTCTTGAATAAAAAAATTGGGTTGAAGTTGTTGCCACTGCATACTATCTGGTATTATATATCTCTTATATTAGTTATTTTTTATAAGACACCTGTGGAGGTGGGATATGGAAAGAAGCCCTCACTGAGACATCTTAGTGGATTTGGTTCTAAGGCATATTCAAATGTGTTGAAAGAGAAAAGGTCAAAGTTGAAGAAATGGAAGTTAAGTGTGTCTTTATCATTTATGGTGTTGGTTTGAAAGAGTAAAAACTTTAGGATCCAATAGTCAACAAGATTCTAATGGCACCTTCAAATTTTGCAAATTTGAAGTGTGATGTAGGAGCACCTCAACACCATTAAGCCTCTATAAGGAAATATTGTACTAAGGGAAAAAATTTAATGTTTTGATGATGTATCAAGTTCCAAGGGACCATATTGAACATGTAATGGGGTTTAGATTATGGTTTTGGGTCTATTTTCCAAGTATGACATAAAATGCAAAATGTTGGCAATTTGTTGTAATGTAGCCCATGGTAGTAAAATAATGAATTTGTAAGTAATTATGAAAGGATGGGGTTGAAATAATAAGGCCATGTTAAGGCTATTAGAGTAGGTATTGAGTCATTTCTGAGTCATTTGGGGAAAAAAAGAAAAAGTTGCAAAATGTTGACAAAATTGTCAAATTGCAAAATAAGTTGCAAAGTGGACAAAATATGGAATATGAAAGGTCAAGTAGGGGTGAATAGTTATTTTTAGGTGTTTGGGTATCTGGAGGAAGGTAGAAAGACTTTAAATAAGTCATTTCCCTCATTGTACAATTAGATTGATGGATTGGAAGGAAGAATGAATAAAGAAGATTGCATATTTTACTTTTTTTCCATGTTGGGGCAGTCTTCTTTGGCTAAGTACGATCTTGTACGGATTGAAAATCCATAATTTCTTGGCTTTATTTGAAATTTTCGTGATTATACTAAATTCAGCAAATTTTTTGATGTCATTTCATGAGGTATTAAGAAAGATATGCTTGATTTTCTAAAAACTGTCCAAACCCTCACTATGGTAAACAACGAGCTTTGAAATTGTGTAACTTTTTTTCTAGTTATTGGAATCACCTAATTATTTGTTTTCAAGCCTATTATAGTATGTGCTTTAAGATCCTATAGGTGGAAGGTCTTAAGAATAAAGATATGGGCAAATGATGTGATGCCCTAGGTTGACTGTCATGATTTTGGAAACCATTAAAGTGGCTTAAGGGTGGGGTTTGGAGAATAAAACATGGAATTGGATTTGTGAAGGTTTGGGAAGCATATACAAACCTATTTAAATGTGTTTCAAGCATTGGATAAGTGTATTTGAGTCTGGAGTTAATTCGAGCAATAAGCCCTTGTGGAACCTAGTTTAAATTAGGCCTAATTGGGCACTATCTTTGTCAAATTTGAGCCCCTTATTACAAAAGACCCCCAACCCATTTTAGGATATGTTTTAAAGTGGCCAAGTGGGTGCTCAAATCTACTTTTACAGTCGGTATATCAGGTCTACATCAAAATTTATATATGATTGTTCCTTTAGGGAATGCTACTAGGCTAAGAGGCAATTGTGAGGTACTTGTCCTCAGATCATTGTTATTGACCCTTTGGGTGTTTAATTAGTGTTTGTTAGATTGATTTAAACCTATTGAGAGTTTTCCTAAGTAGGGGAAAGAAGTATGGAGTCCATAACACTTGTTGGATCCTTTGAAGTCATGCCTCATTAAGTGAGAGTTTGTGTGTATTTGAGGGATTAGTCAAGAATCTTGGTTTGTGTCATGGTAGAAATAATTGTGTGAACCATAGCAGTGCATCAAAGTGCCTATGCCCTTTTAATGTGTCGATAGAGGTTAGGTCGACATACTGCTAAATCTACCCTGGAGCCCATCTTCATCAATTAAATTTTTTCAACTCATAGGTCATCTTGTAAATCCACGTGGTAGAATGTTTTTGGGTGCATACATTGGTAATACTCCTGTTCAGTTTCATGCTTCCTGGATTAGTTTTGATGGGCTATTTAATGTTTTTCTAACTACGACTGAGCTAAATTTGGTGTTTCGTAAAGTTACAAATTTTACAATTCTGAAGGCAACCCTTTTCTTGTTTTGGTCTAAAACATCTTCAGTTCCATTTTCATAAAAAAATGGAGGCCATTTGATACATTATTTTAATGTATTTCGGTTGTGGTGAACACGTCCAATGGACCAGTTTACAAAGGAGGTACCAAATTTTGGATGGTTGGGTGAGATTTGATTTAAAACCCATGTTTTATTTAATTGATTAGACTCTCTCACGAAAAATCATGGCTCCGAGTGTTCCCGTTTGTGAGCAACGAAATTCCACCATTTTGTCGATAAGAAAAATTGATTTTTCCTCTTTGCAACTTCCAAATTTTGCAAGATTTATGACATTTTCAATGTTTTAAATGTTGTGGGGGCATTTAAAGAGCATTTTTATATGTTTTGTGATGAAATTAAAGTTGAAGTTTTTCACCCATAGCCTTTGCCATTAAATGGATTAAATATGTCTCTCATCTCTATTTGAACTCTCATCTCTATTTGAACACTTGGGGAAGGTTTTGAAGCATTAAAATCAAAGCAATTTGCTGATTTGAGACTCCAAAAATGGCCAACAACTCTTTTCATGCCCCAACAATGTTTTAATTATCATTTGATGCATTTTTAAATGCTCATTATTAGGGGAAGCGACCCAACAATTAAATATGTGTCTTGCATCATGGAGAATGATTTGAAAAGCTCCTTTCATTCGCAAAATATGAAGATCGATCACGTTTTTTGTATTTGGGGCAGATTTCCTGGGTGTTTATAAGTTTAATGTGGTTATTGCTTCATTCAAGCTGTCTGAAGGTATTTCCCATGCCTTGGGAGCATTTTCATGATATTTTGAGCTTCTGTGGAGTGCCAGTAAGCAAGGAAAAGACCCAAATAGAATATTCACGACCTGCACATGGTCCCTTTGCAATGAAAACCTTCTAAATGTTTTTTCTCTATTGTAGAGTGAATGAAGGAGGTTTGAAAATATCGAAGTATTGATTTGATCAGTATTGTGAATGATTTCTCAGTGATAATCAAGCTAAAAATGTTCTTGCAATCACAAAAACATCCTCCAATGGATATTTGGCAAAATGGAACATGGTGGAAATGGTGATGCAAAAATTGAATTAAGGCAAAGTTGGTTGTAGGATAAGTATTTGATAGAATATCAAACCATTTGCAGATGAAATGACTACATATTTTCCATTTAAGTTAAATTCCAAGTTAATTGCAGGGATACAAAGGTAGAAATGAAGGCTTTATGGACCAAAATGCTCAGTTAAAATGAAAACTAAATGAAAATTTTAATTAGGTCAATAAATGGGTTTTGACTCAAAGGTGACAAATTTTCACTCTCAGGTTAAAATGCAGTTGTAAATGACTTTTGACATACAAGGTAAAAGGTTGCACAAGATTTGCAAATGCAAGAGGACAAGAACTTTTTAGTTGCAAGAGTGAGAAAAAAGATGGGGATTAGGGTTAAATGACATATTCCAAATGTCAAATCAAAGGGATCTTAGTGTGACAGATGTCAAGTAGAGATTAAATATGTGTCTTCTTCTATTTTATTTTATGTAATCTCTTCTTCATTTGTAAAGGTTCTAATTTTTAGGAAGGCTCTTAGTTTTATGTTTTGGCCATGAAAGAGCCTATGTATTGTAATTGTTGAATGTTAAGGGTAAAGAAATACATAGGTTGTAAGTCTGCATATTGTAATGCTTCTATAATTTGAATGCAAATATTTGATTATATATTGTTATGTAATTGTCTCCATGTCTGGGATGTAGTATCTTTTGAATTGAAATAACAAAGTTATGGAGGTTCCTCAAACACATTTGTTTTTTGAGCTACTTGTTTGTTTGCTTTCCATTTAAGGAGTGGTGTAAATGTTTGCAAGTAGATAATGAGGGTATTATATTTTTAGGTGGATTGCTAAGTAGAATTTCATGATAGGCTTAAGCAGACCTTTTTGTCATAATGTGATAGAATTTTTTTAGTCATCAAGATTATGTTATAGTATTATGATATGATGTGCATGATATGTGACTTTGCAGCCCCAGGCAGGCAATGGTCTTACACAATTGTCTTTCCCCATTCTCAAAAACAATCTTCAAATATATCTAACCTCTAATACTTTAGTTTTATGTTTATTTTGTCTCACAACTTTATGTTTGTAATGGAAGGAGAACAAGGGGTGTACCATTATTTGAGGAATCCATACAAACTTTTGTTATATTGTATGAAGTTTGTTTTCTTTACATTGTGTTGCACTATAATTTGAATGATTGCATCCAATGTCACATAGGATCACCCTCCTAGGTTTTACAGAGCTTGAAGTGAAGGGGAGGAATTTGTGGGACCATTCTCTCATTCGTTGGCCACTAATCTTGAAGTTCTTGAACATAAGGGTTGGCTATCCTTTAGAGGATTTTCAAGGTTTTGCTAGAAAAAAACACCAACAAATTCTTTATAGTAGAAGTGTCATTCTTAGAGAATTGAAACTTTCTTCTATTATGTTGCATCTTGAGAAAGAAGAGAAGAAAAAGGATGTAGTTCATTTTCCTCCCACCCCATTGAAGTATGAACAAAGAAGTCACGTTGGACTTGATGATGATGAGATCTCTAGAAACCCTAAAATTTAAGAAGAAGAACCTCAACCTCAACCTTTGAGGAGGTCCATGTGAGTTAGGTGGAAACCTAATATGTTTGGTTATTCAATGCTTGACTCCAATTGTATTTTTACTTTGATTGTTAACATTATTGAGACAAGGACTATAAAGGAGGCTATGGGTATGAATGATTCAAATTATTGGATGAAGAGATGGATACATCAAGTAAAAATAATATATGGTATTTTGTACATTTACATAGAGGACATAAACCCTTTAGATGTAAATGAATGTTCAAGAAAAAAATTAGTCCTGATGGTAATGTTGACAAGCATGAAGCAAGGTTGGATACAAAGGGGTATTCATAGGTGGATAAAATTGATTATGGTGAGATATTCTCTCTTATTGCAAAGATGACATTTGTTAGGTTCCTATTATCACTCGGTATAACTTATGATTTAGAAATTGAATATATGGATGTGAAGACAACTTTCCTCATGGTGACTGGGAGGAATAAGTTTATATTTCATAGGACCAGAGAATTTCATTGTAAAAGGTAAACAAAATTGGTTTGCAAGTTGAATAAATATTTTTATGGTCTAAAATAGTCTCCTACCTAACGTGGCACCAAAATTTTGACACCTTTGTGTTGAGTTTGGAATTCTTAGATCTAAATTTGATCATTGTGTTTATTTCAAGAATAATAATGATCGATTCTTATTATTTATTTATATGTTGATGATATTCTTTTTGAATGAAAAGGGTTTGATCTCTAATTTGAAGTCTCGGTTGTTAGCATAGTTTAAAACGAAAGATCTAGGTGTCACTAGGTACATTTTGGGAATGAAGATCAAAAGAGATAGAGCTAGTAGAAAGCTTTGGTTGGGCCAAAATAAGTATATGGATTTAGTGTTGGAGAGATTCAATGTGGTAGCTTGTAGACCATTGGTTGTTCCTATTATGCAAGAGATGAAGCTATATGTTGAGGATTGTCCAAAATCTCCTACTTATGGACAATATTAGATAGGTACATTGAAATGTAGCTAAGAGTGTGTTCAAATATTTGTGGGGTACTTCTTAATATTCCTTATATTTTCATGGTTATCCTATAAGACCTTGGCATTCAATTTTGTATTCATGGATATGTGAACTCAAATTGGGAAAGTGACATTGATAGTCGAATATCCACCAATGAATATGTATTCATGATGCTTTGTGGTGCTATCAATTGATGAATAAGAGACAAGTCGTAGTCACTTTATCCACAATAGAAGTAGAGTATATAAAAACTACCCATTCTTATAAGGAAGCCATTTGGCTTATAATATTGTATTTGATGTTACGCTTGATGCAGGGATGCTTACTATCTATTGTGATAGTTAGATTGCCATATGTTTGGAAAATAATCCTACCTTCCATGCTAGAACAAAGCACAATTTTTTTTCAATTCTATTTTGTCTATGACATGGTAGAAGATGGGAAGGTGAAATTAGATATAAATTTAACACTTTGGTGAATTTTACATATACATTGATAAATATTGTGAGCATAGATAATTTCATATGGTCTTTCGAATCTATGGGCCTCATTGCTCCTAACAATTGATTTATTGTTGGCTCTTGAAAATTCATCAATGGTGAGAGAATGTTGGGATTAGGGTGTCTCAATGTTTGAAAGTCTTAGCATTTAAATTAATTGGAATTATTATTCATTTTGTGTTTAAGTGTTATTCCTACTATCTCAAGCCATTTTATGGTACCTACTAGTCGAGATGGCATCCTACATGGAAGTGACTAGGATGACATGAAGCTACATTTGTGTAAGTAGACGTCCCACTTAGTGGACCACAAGGATAATTTGGTGGCATTTTTCATATTGTAAGTGTTTGCATGCGTTTTTTACTCCTAAATATGCAAAACTAACTAAAAATGCAAAGAAAAGAATAGAAGACCACCTCAATGATTAGCCTAAGTAAAGCACAAAAAGATAAAGATGAAAACAATGAAACAATTATACCTCTTATGCTGCTCTCCTTGGTTAGCCCTTGATTTAGCTGGAATATGTGCTCCTTGATGGCAAGGCGATACAAAATGGATGGAAAATTATGTCAATGCAAGATGAGAGGGATAGATGATGTGAAATGGATGGAAAATGAGCTCTTGAATGCAAATAAAATGTTTAATGGTTGCTTGAAAGGCTTAGAATCATAAGTTGGCTACTAAAAATTCATGAAGTCTAGATCCTCTAATGAAGGGAGAGGGGGGGTATTTATAGAGGAAATTGAATCCTCTAGAGAATTCAACGGTCAGGATTGAGCCACCATGGCCAAGATGGAGGGTTGTGGTGAGTTGAGGACTCACAAGCCCTCACATCTTGACATGTGGAGGGTGAGTTGTCCAAGGGGTGAGGTGAGATAGACAAGGTACAAGTGATGTGGAGGAAGGAAAAGTACTTTGCAAGTACCTTGGGGGATGAGAGGATTTCCACAAAAATGAACCTCTTGTCCCCAAGTGAGAATGAAAGTGACATATGAGGAATTTTAGTATTTTTCAAAAAATCCTCATGGAGAAGAGAGAATTGGTTAGAGAAATAAATGTGAATATTTAATTCACATGATTGGAGGGGATAAGGTGGTTGGGATAATAAATATGAATTTTAAATTCATATGATAAGCACCTTATGGATAAGAGAAGGTTCTTATGGAGGAGGCTGAAAAGTGCCTTGTGGATAAAACAAGGCCCTTATAATGGAAGATTCTTGGCTTCCATGTGACTTGATGTGACCTTTCAATAATCACATGGGGAAGAGGAGATTCTTTGGAGGAATCAAAAGTGTATTTTAAATTCATGGGGAAGAGGGAGATTCTTGGAGGAATAAAGAGTGAATTTTAAATTCACATGGGGAAGAGAACCTATGCCAAATATGGAAGATGTGAAGGTTGACCAAAAAGACATGCTAAATGTAGCAAGGGGATTAGTTTAGGATTGTGCAAATACATGATTAATAAAATTAATGAAAGATTAGAAGCAAGTGGGAAATGTAGGAGGATGTGACATTAATCTTTGATTAAGTGGTGCACATCTTAATGATGGATTAATTAACTTAACCGAGATTAGAAGAGGGGTTATGGAGGATGTGACAAGGAGAGAGAAAAAGGATGAATTTAAAATTGGTTTAAATTCAGAAAAGGGGGAAATGACTAAATTAAATAATTGATATGTTTATTTAATTTAGAGAGGAAAGGTTAAAGGATAAAGTATTTAATTGTTAAATTAAATACTTTAGGAACCTTAGGCAGAAGGTGGAATATTAATTAAATAAATACATTAATTAATAGTGATATCATAGAGGTGTAAGAATACGAATTTGGCCATATTGAAGTTGTCAAATTTGGATGTCTACATTTTTCGCCTCTTCAAAATATTGTTAGAATAACAATGTTTCAAAGATAAGAAAATGCAGATGACTCTATAGAAGAAGCAACTCGAAAGTGATGCCCCAACATGGGAGAAATTACGTGAGTTGCCCAGATGAAGGGAAATGAAAATATATACCCCAATCTCGTAAGTAAATGACTATTGTGGAAGAATGGGTGAGAATGGTAGGGTATGCCCCCTCGAGAGGGCGACGGGGGAAGAAAAAGGGGGGCCCTAGGCGACTTCTCGATATGAAGAAACGAAGGGTATGGTTGGATAGAGCACAAAAAAAAAGGTAGGTTTTCCTTTTGAACGGAGTCAATTTGATGCACGGTGTGCAAATGGCGGCCCTTAGAAGTTTTGGAATTAATGAGGGCCAAAAACGGGTAAATAAAAAGTAAAAATACCCCCCACTTAAAAGTAATTTAAAAATGGGGGGAAAATTACTTATAGTAACTTGAGAGTTACTATTCCTCATTTGCACACCTGGCAGTTGAAGAATAGAGAGAGAGGAGAAGAAAAGGAGGAGATGAGAATGTCGACCAATTACGATGAAGAGATCGTCCACTAAGCGGATGAGGTGCAGGCATTCTTCCACGTGCATGCGGTGCCACGCCAGGTTAGGTTTCAAAACCCCTTTTGTGATTTTAAGCATTTTTGAGATAATGTTTAAGTTGTATGCTATTTTTAAAACCTAGATTTTTTTTGTGGGGTAGGTTAGGAAAATGGGTTGGGGGTGAAAATGGGATTTTGCCAATGGGGTAGTTAGAAATAGTCGGTTAGAAATGATGGGAGGGGGGGGAAATGGAGGTGGCCCATTAAAGGCCCAATCAAAGGTGGTGCCCCAAAACATGGGGGGGCCACCCAAGCAAGGGTGACCACCCCAAGGAAAGGCGGTTGCACCCCGTCGAGGGCAAGTAGGCCCCGAGAGGGGCAATCACGCCCCGATGAGGGGTGGCCCCACCCTAGCCAGAGTGGTTGCACCCTGACTAGGAGGGTCGTGACCCGATGGGGGCATCCCCACCTCATCTGGGGCGATAATGCCCCAGCGGAGGTGGCCCTGCCCCAAACAAGGTGGCGGTGCCCCGGTCGAGGCGGCCATGCCCTAGCAGGGGCAGCCCCGCCCCGACTAAGGTGGTGGCACCCCAACGGGGGCAGCCCCACCCCGACTGGGGTGGTGGCACCCCAACGGGGGCAGCCCCACCCCGACTGGGGTGGTGGCACCCCAACTGGGGTAGCGACACCCCCCGATCGGGGCGGCCATGCCCTGGCGAGGGTGACCCTACCCCAATCGGGGTAGTGGCACCCTTGCGAGGGCAGCCATGGCCCCCGAGGAGTGTTGATGCTCTGGGGGTGACCACGCCCAAGAAAATGGGAGTTAGGAGGAAAAAGAAAGATAAAAAGAAGTAAAGATGAGGGAAAAAGGTAAAAGAAGAGTGAGAAAGATAACCCGGGGCAGGAAAAGGATATGGAATGTGGGAAATGACTGACATAGTGTTGTTGCATGGGTGTAGTGATTTGAGGTGTTGCAGACATGAGAGAGACAGTCTGAGATGATTGTGGCAATGATGGAGGACATGATCGGAGCAGACCACCATGCACTAGAGGTGGTCAGATTATGACATCTACTAGGATATCCCACGATGAGAATGCATCAAGCGTTGTTGATAGTGCTCATAGAGCATTGGAGTTCAGAAACATCCACATTCCACCTACCGACAGGGGAGATGATGGTTACATTGGAGGATGTATGGAAAATTATGAGGCTCCCTATAGCAGGGTGACTAGTGAGCGAGGTGAGGTCTACAGGGGAGGAGTTGGATCAGACCTTGGTTGTGTTGTTTGGATGTGAGGACCTTCCCATTGATCAACATGGGTTGGATGTGGATCGTTGTTTGGTAGTGGGGTTACTAGCACTACCATTGTACTTATGTGGTTTGATCAATGGGTTACTATTACCGAACAAGAGCAGACAGTACTATAGCCTAAGATATATGGAGATTATTTGACATATTATCGAGGGGAGGGAGGAGTAGTTCGCATGGGGGACATGCGTATTAGTACAATTATATTGGGACATGCACATGGTGTGTTATCGAGGGGAAATCAATGTGACATAGGTGACCCTATTGCAAGTGTGGGCATGGGAGCATATTAGTGTTGTTAGAACAAGAGTGGTTAGGATGGGGACAACAAATGAGGCAACGCCCATGGATTGGTGGTACGATGTCGAGTATGACTGGGTCCTACATTACGAGGGCCTCGATATTTTAGATAGATGGAAGCGCAGGCTAGATGAGCTAGAGGAGGAGGATATAGTATGGCAGCCATATATGTTTCAGTGGTTTACTAGGTGGAGGACAAAGGAGGGGAGACACAGGGGTTATTTCCACACGAGGTGCTTCATAGTTGGGACATTGCCATGCATAGTGGAGATGCACAAGCCCGATCGAGTGGCCAGACAGTTTGGGACCGAGTAGGATATTCCTCAAGGGCCAGACATGTTTCATCGGATCAACCGAGAGCGGCCATGGGGGGAGTCGATTGCGCCGAGATTTTCCAAAGAGCATTGGGTGACATTATAGCTAGAGTCTTATCTAGGGAGTACTAGAGGGGAGGTGGAGGCAAGAGTGACACCTCGGTATGAGAGATGGTTTATCAAGTATCGGTGGGCGAGGATTACACCGTATGTACCGATTATAGGTGCACTTGGGTGGGGATCGGAAGATGAGCAAAGAGTGGCAGCAAAGATGAGAGCTAGGAGGGGGAGAGGCCAATGAAGGAGAGATCAGGGGGCAAAGAGGGCAGCAGTTCAGTAGCGTGTAGGAGTCAGAGGTCAGGTGGAGGTAGAGGTCGCAGGATAGCCGATGAGGCCAGTGAGGAGGAGGAGACAGCCAAGGAGGGAGTGAATGGTGTGAGAGCAACAGGATGTGAAGATGAGAGGTGAGCCTAAGGTAGAGGTGGGAGTTGGAGGACAATAGATGGGGAGTGTACAGTTGAGGAGGGTACAGGAGGAGGTGGGGACTCAACAGGAGCAGGATGAGGTAGATATGATGAGGGAGGAGGGACAACCACAAGAGATAGGGTAGGAGATGACAGGGACCTTAGATCAACCTATGAGGACAGCGAGGAGGAGGAGACATCGGAGGAGAGCCCAGGTGGAGAGTGGAGTTGAGTAGGTTCTTGATGAGACAAAGATGGAGATACATGAGGAGAGAGAGGAGCCTCAGGTGAGACGACAAATGAAGGTGGGATGGAGGGGACAGCCAAGGAGAGTTCGGGTAGAGATCGGGGCTCAATAAGAGCCCAAGATACTAGAGACAAAGGTGCACGAGGAGAGAGATACTCAGGATGATGCGATGAATATGGACATATTGGTGGTGGAGCCTCTGGTGATGGTACTGTATGTACCACCTGAGGACCCTGTCGTATTATTGAGGGGGGGCCAGGTGAGGCTCCAAATGATAGAGAAGAGGCTACGGATTGCAGAGGCAGAGGTTATCAGACTCGAGGCTGAGGGGGGGAGGCTTCAAGCAGAGGTAGTCAGGTTAGAGGTTACAGGACAGAGGGATTACGGC
This sequence comes from Sequoiadendron giganteum, assembly GCA_007115665.2. NCBI lineage: Eukaryota > Viridiplantae > Streptophyta > Pinopsida > Cupressales > Cupressaceae > Sequoiadendron > Sequoiadendron giganteum. Next base: position 579,354,252 of record CM021105.1, read on the forward strand.
TTTATTGTTGGCCACCTAATTTCATAGGTACGAGATACAAAGAGGGAGAGAGATGAGTTGTGTCATGAGCTAGACAGGGTGATGTGGGACCGAGACATACTACAAGCAACAATGACTATAGCATAGAGTAGGGGATAGAATGAATTTGGGGGGATGAGCAGCAAGCCGAGAGGGAGATGGAGGAGTTGAGGATATAGGTAACAGGGTTGGTGAGGGAGAGGACTGAGCTCTAAAACAAGGCGTTCGTGATAGAGACAACACTTGGGGAGGTGAGATCGAGGGCAGAGGCAATAGAGGCCCAGTTAGAGATTGCACAGAGAGAGAGGGATATGGTGTGTGCAGAGGTACATACTTTACATGCACAGGTATAGGTACAAGTGATTCAGGGGGAGAGGGATACTACAAGGGTAGGGTCTCAGGTTATACAGGTGGAGAGAGATGTTGCACGAGCGCAGATAGTGATAGATTTGGGACAGTGGTGTAGAGACTGCAGGGAGAGGGGGATGTTGCAGAGGGACGAGCAGTGGAGGAGGTGAGAGAGCGACTGCAGTTGGAGATTGATTAGCTGAGGAGGGCATAGGGGGCATGGGAAGAGGGGAGGAGAGTCATTATCTGAGATCGGGATAGATATAGACAGGAGTGAAATATTCTCTAGGATCATGTTGTAGAGAGAGATGAGTACATGAGAGAGGCGTCCTTCTGGATGATCACTTATCAGTAGGTGGTTCCAGATCCGTCGTAGCGTACGTTTCACTTTGAGCGACGAGCTTCTCAAATGCTCACCCCATCCCAGTCACTAGCGACACGGACCCAAGGATTTAGTGGCTCTCAGATGACCCCCCCCTTGAGGGTCAGTACCCAAGTCTCCATAGAGATCAGATGTGGGCAACTCATGGTTCAGAGGACCAGATGGATAGGATCCCAACCATTGACAAGTGTAGGATGGGATATAGTACAGAGTAGCAAAGATCAGAGCAGATCCATAGTTGTGTACTCATACTTTATCATGATGCAGGATGTGATGGATGATTTATGATTATTTCTATTTGAATGATTATTATGATATGCAAGATGTCTAATCTTTATGATGTAGGGTGTGATGGATGATTTTTATCCCTATATGGATGTTATGATGGTTATTTATGAATGTATGATATCTAATGGTTGTAATTTTGTGGATGTTATGATTATTGTTATTGTGGATGATTTAGTATGACATGCATGATGTTTAATGTGTATGATGAATGTGGTAATGAACCTAATGACATGAATGAATATGTGAATGAATGTTAAGATGCATAGGATTAAAATTAACCTACACAAATTAAATAATTATGTAATGCAATTTAATGAACCTAGAATAATAATGTAAAAGGCAATGTGATGCTAATAAGGGCTTGCATAATGATGGAAGCAAAGAAAGTGAGGGGTGTATGACTGCACTTGTCAAGACCCATAGGACTCCTAAAGAAAGGGGAAAGGTGGGGGGAATCATCATTTGCACAATCCAATATCTTAAGTTAGGGGAAAAGAAGGGATGAAGGATACATGAATGCAATGGAGGATAAAAATGAAATGCAATCCTAATGCAAGTTGTCATCGTTGGAGTACTAGTTTTTTCTATAACATAAGACACTTGTTACCATGGTATATGGACCAAGGCGGATTAGTGTCGAATGCATGAACAAACACAACAAACAAGAAGGCCATCCCAACACCCCAAAGTCGTGATGACTTTGGTCGGGCCAGGTATTGGGATAACCACAAGCATAGAAGGATGTCTCAGTGTAACACAAGACCTCAGGGGTCTTGGTGAGTACTATGCATGACAACCAGGGAAACAAGAAGCAAAAGAAAAATCAAGATACACCCCTATGTAAACCAGTCAAAACACATCATAATATGAGAGATTATGACGGCCTTGACAAGTGATAATAGGGAGCTCAAATGATAAACAAAAACCAAAAGCCTCAAAATATTGCAATCAATTTCAAAACATCCTTTGTCATAGGATCAAGATGATGGATGGGGTTAATGTGGTCTATTAGAAAGGATACATCTTGTTGAGACCAAAGATGGATGTTAAACTAAAAGATTGATTAATGACATAGGATATTTGAAAACCAATTAAACCTCATGGTACAAATGGATTCTATTTGTGAGGTACCAATGAGATAAGGACATACCTTGATAACATGACACAAGATTGACTCACCCTAAAGACCTAGGGGCTCGGGAGTTGATCAAAGATCAACCTTGCCTACGTGAAATTTTAGAGCCCTCGTAGTTCAGGAAAAGACCATGATAAAAGCAGAAAGAGGATGATGAAGACAGATGATGGAAGACAATGATCAGACTGACTAACCACAAAATAAAAACAAAGGAAAACAAAGAAAATCCTCGGGGGCGGATCAAATGATTAGCCTTGCCTACGTGAAAGCGCAAGGGCAACGTAGTTTGCCAAAGATGGACAGACAGAGTTGACAAAAAAACAAAGCCCCAGGGCGGACCAAATGATTGGCCTTGCCTACGTGAAAGCGTAGGGGCAACATAATTCGCCAAAGACCGGATGGGATCTAGATGGAGATAGACACGATGAATGACCATAAATGGAGATGAAAAAAGTGTCGAGGTGACACACAAGCTTAAATTAGGATGGAAGATCAGGATGCTGGATAGAGGATGTTCGTCCAATGCTCAACCAAAAATATACTAGGTGACCAAGATGTAAGCAAATGGGAGGATATGATTGATAGGAGGATAAGGATATGGAGATCTGGATGGAGAAATCATAAAGTGACTAGGAAGCGAGGTAGACAATGATTAAGCCCTATACGAAAGGCGCATGTTGCCAGGTTTTCACTAATCGTGTGTATCCAAGGTGCCACGTAGGGGTGGTTTTCACCATAGGATGAATTATTTCTCTTTACTATTTTTTTGATTTTTTTGATTTTTGATAGTTTTTTACTTTTTTTTTTGTTTTTGAGATTTTACCGTGAAGGATACCCCAACTGACCTAAGTATAGAATTTCTTTAGATGCATGATTTTGATGGGTTCTTCCAAGGGTTCTCCTTCAGGGGTAGATAGCATGTATGCTCCAGAACCATATTTGGTGGTGATGACATAAGGGCCTGACTAGTTAGCTTCAAACTTACCCTTCTTATCTCGATCTTGTTGATTCCGTTGATTTTCTTTGAGAACTAAGTAATCAACATTGAATTGATGAGGGTGGACTCTCTTATTGTAATTTATTTTGAGCCATTGTTGATAGGCTTGCAGATGGTTATAAGCATTGACCCATTTTTCATCCAACAATTCCAATTGTGCGAGTCATGCCACTCGGGTGTCTTCATCAATGATGAGATTCTTGAGTGATATTCAGAGTGAGGGGATTTTAACTTCGATTGGAAAAATGGTTTTGGCGGCATAGACAAGGGATTATGGAATAGCACCGGTGGGAGTGCAGATGGACATGTGGTAGGCCCAAAGGGCAGGATGGAGATGGAGGTTCCAATCTCGACCAGTGTTATTGATCATCTTCTTAATGATTTTAATCAATGTCTTGTTGGTTGTCTATGCTTATCCATTACCCTGGGGGTAATAGGGAGTACACCAATGATGTTGGATATGATATGTTTCATAGAGGAATTTCATGCACTTATTCTTGAATGGTTTCCCATTGTCATTGATGATGGTGGAGGGGATTCCATACTTGCAGAGGATATGGTAGAGGATGAACTTAGAGATCTGAACATTGGTGATTTGAGTGATTGGTATGGCTTCCACCCACTTGGTGAAGTATTCAGTGGCTATGATAATGAAGGTGTGACCATTAGAGGATGGAGGGTAGATCTTGCCAGCCAAATCGAAACCCCGTTGTGAAAACTTCCAAGGTGTCATGATAGGTTGTAACTCTTATGTCGGGGCATGAATCAAATTTGCATGTTGTTGACATGGAGGACACCTTTTGACAAACTCACAAGCATCATGTTCCATCGTAGGCCAATAATAACCTACTCTTAGAATCCTTTTGGCTAGGGCCATACCATTAGAATGGGCCCCACAAATACCACTATGCACTTCTACTAATGCAGTGCGGGCTTCGGTCTCATCTAAACATCGAAGGAGAGTTCAATCATACCCACGTCAATAAAGTGTATCACCAATAATGGTGTAGTGGGTGGTGTGTTGGATAAACGATTTACATTGGTTTCTTGTGAGGTTAGATGGTAGGGTATTATCACAAAGATAGGTGTAAATATCACTCTCAGGGATGTCATATGTGAGGATTAACAGTTGTTCTACTAGGAACTCACATTCGGTATGATCTTTGGGCATATCCAGAAGGGAACCAATAGTGGTCATGGCATCAATAGCTTTATTCTGTATCCGGGGGATTTGGTCAAACTGGATGGAGATTAAATATTTCTTGAAATCATCCACCATGTGTTTGTAGGGTAATAGCTTGTCATATTTTGTGAGGAATTCAGCATTAACTTGCTTGATCACCAATTGAGAGAAATTGAATATGTGCAAGTGTGAAATACGCCATTGAACAACAATCCTAAGGTCTATGAGGAGAGCCTCATACTCAACAATATTGTTGGTGCAAGGAAAATCCAGTCTGAATGATTTGGGTATATAGTCACCTTGGGGGTGACAAGCAATACTCCTGCTCCTGATCCGTTGTTAGTGTGGGATCCATCAAAATACAATGTCCATGTGGTGGCTTATGATACTGCAAACACCCCTTCATCTAGAAACTCTATCTCTAAAGGATAAGCATCGACCAGTGGAGCATCCGCTAATTGATCTGCAATAACCTACCCTTTGATTTTTTTGCGGTCCACGTACTCTATGTCGAATTCACTTAGCATGACCCATTTAGCCATGTGACCTGTCAATGTTGTTCTTGATAAAAAAATGTTTTAGAGGATCAAATTTGGAGATAAGTTTAACTGGATGGCTGAGCATATAGTGTCTGAGTTTTTGGGAGCTAAATACGAAGGAAAGGAAGGCCTTTTCCATTGGAGAATAATTGAGCTCATAACTGACCAAAGTCCTGTTGATATAGTAAACTGCTCATTCTTTGGAGGATTCATCATGTTGTGCCAATAATGCCCCCAATTCCACGGAAGTAGCTGAAATGTAAAGGAGGAGGGGCTTTCCTAAGATAGGCGGCATGAGAATAGGTGGATGAGCTAAGTACTCCTTAATCTGATGAAAACCAAACTGACATTATGGGCTCCACTTGAATGCAGTGTCTTTCTTTAGGAGGTGTGCGAATGACTGAAATTTATCGGCAAGTTGAGCAATGAATCTAAGAATGGACTAGAACTTACCTTATAAACTTCGTAGCTGCTTCAGATTACGGGGCAGAGGAATTTCCACGATGGCCTTAACCTTAGCGGGATCATCCTCAATTCCTTTGTGGGAGACGATGAACCCCAAGAGTTTGTCGGTTGTGACCCCAAACACACATCTCTTTGTATTGAGGTGTAATTTATACTGTTCTAGGAAATCAAAGATATTTTTTAGGATGGTTGGGTTCTCTTCCCTTGTTTTGTATTTTCCTAAGAGATCATCAACATAGTCTTCCATGATTATATGGATAAGGTCATGGAAGATAACCGTCATAGCTTGTTAATATGTTGCCCCTACATTCTTAAGTTCAGAGGGCATGACATTGTAGCAGAATGTACCCCAAGGTGTTGTGAAGGTGATCTTGTGTTGATCCTCAAGGGCAATCTTGATTTGGTTATAGCTAGAAAAACCATCCATGAAGGACAACATCTCATGTCCTGCAGTGAGGTCGACCAGCATATCAATGTTTGGTAGGGAGAAGTCATCTTTCAGACATGCTTTGTTGAGATCTCAGAAGTCTGTATAAATTTCGATGTCTCTGCTAGGCTTAGCAACTAGGACTATATTAGAGATCCAGTCGGAATATTGGATCGGTCGGATAAACCTTGCTTCTAACAGCTTTTCTAATTCTTTCTTCACTAGGAGGGCCACTTAAGGGTGCATTTTTTTGAGCTTTTGTTTAATAGGCTTTGCATCAGGATGAACATCTAGGTGATGTACCACCAAATCTAGATCAAGGTCGGGCATATCTGAGTATGTCTAGGCAAAATTGATGATTCCTTCTTTCAAGAGATTGATGATGGTAGAACTTTCTTCTGTTGATAGTGCCTTAGCCACATAAGTGATCTTGGGGTTCTCTTATGTTCCCAAATTGACAGCTTGTGTCTCTTTGATTAAGATAGATGATTGACCGAATAAGTGAGTTCCGACAAGGGGAAGATGAACGTCCCCATCTTCTAGTGCCTCTTCAAGGTTTTCACTAGCAGATACACCCTTTTTTTTACTATTTCTAAGTCACGAAGTGCCTCAGGGAGGTTTTCACTAGGTGACCCTTTTTTATTTTGTTTCTTTTTGTTTTTGCGACTAGGGTGTTCATCTTCCCCCAATCCCATGAGATGCACATATTGATCTACTGAGGGAAATGTGTTGGGAGGTGCGGTACCTTGTAGGTCATAATCTATGAGTTCGGGATGTTTGAGGGATAATGTGATAGTGTCGTGAAGGTGGTGATGTAGTGTATCCAGAAATTGTGAGCCATGTCTAGATGAGAATTTTTGATGAACAATGTGACCATATCCTTTTCTGACAGTGGGGACTTTATCTTACTAGCTAGGGCACGCCATCTTTGCAAATAGCTAGCGAAGGTCTCTCCATCACGTCACTTTTCTTCTAGGAGATCAAGCATGTCAATGTCCTTCTCCAGATTGAAAGAGAAGTGGGAGAAAAATTGCTTGAATAGTTGTGCAAAGGTTTTGATGGATCCATTTTCAAGGCCCATGAACCAATTAAGGGAAACCCCTTGTAGACTCTTAGGGAATAGTCGGACGAGATAATTGTCGTTATGCATGACCTCTTGGAAATGGGTATAAAATTATTGCAGATGGGCTCTAGGGTCCTTAGTTCCCTTATACTTATCAAATTTTGGTATCTCAAAGTTCTTGGGAAAAGTAACCAAGGAGATGGAGGGATCAAAAGGATAAGGACAGATGTCCTCAAACTTGAATGTATGTTTGCTCGTTCTAGCTTGTAGATCCTTCAATGCAACCTTAACCTCTTCCAAGTACTTATTGACGGGTGTTGTAGGAGTCGGAGTGGATTGATTATATGGATAGTATTGTGGGTATGATGAGGATGGCCCTGTCATAGTTGGATCATAGGTGGGTTGAGATGGATACAAATGTGTTTGTTGATTCTGATTGATATAAGAAGGTGTATAAGATGATGATGGATTGTGATGAGTGGAAGCCACTTGTTGGTAAGGTGGCTGCTACTGATAGTAAGAAGCGGACGAAGTGCCTTGCTGTTGCATATGATTTTGGTAATACAAAGGAGTGGGACCCCCTTGTTGATGTGATGATGGTTGTTGGTAATAGGAGATGGAAGGTGCACCTTGCTGGTAGGTAGTGCGGATAAGATTGGTATTGTTGTGCAATGATGGGTCATTGCATAACATATGGGGGTGGATTTGATGGTTATTTGTAGGGATGATTCTGTGATTGTGGAGGATTGGTGTGAGGTGGTGGTTGGGTTCACGTTTGGTTTTGAGCATTCTGATGAGGATCCAAATTGAGGTGGGATGGAACAGTGTATGTGATAGAGAGATGATAAAGGTATTTTGTAAGTGGATTATTTTGTGTTTTTGTAGGGATATGTACATGTTGTTGTGGGTGTCATTGTTGTGGTTGTTGTTGGTGAGATGGGTGAGATGGAATATGTTGTTGCTGGGGGATGGCTACAAAAGTGTCATGCGGCGGTTGTGGCTACTGGGATGCAACTTGTATTACCTGATGTGGGGGTTATGTGGGAGCCGAGACATTTTGTTGTGGAATTTTATGCTAGGATGGTTGTTGATGAGGTGGTAGAGACGAAGCAACAGTCATAGTAGTGTGTTGTGGTAGTGCTTGCAATGTGGTGGATTGGTTTGGATTAATTGGACTATTGGAATGCAAGAGGCAAAAAATTGGTAAGGATAGGTGTGCCCCCGGTATTAGGATACGGGTGCAGAAGCGGTGGAGTGGATTGGATGTATGATGACATGCCATAGGCATAGGGGTCATTAGGATCAGGTGGTGGGATAGTAGATGTCGTGGTTGGAAGATGAGGATAATCTTGGACTTGATGGATGACGACATTTCCAAATTTGGGGTGGTACCAGTTATCCATGGGTGCATTCTCAGGGACATAGGAATTTCCTAGAGCATTTTGCAAAGTTTGCGGATCGGCAGATGTTGGAAGGGAATATTGTGATGCATCAAAATCAAATGGTGGTTTGAATCCCTTCATAAGTAGGGTGGCAAGGATCTTATCTCCATGTTCATTTAGGGGATGATCTATCATCTAGACATTAGTAGGATTATTCAGATATTCATCAACAATGACCTCAAGTTGGTTAACCATGTTCTCATCGCTGGGTGGTGTGGTATTCTGGATGCCGGTATTCAATTGGGATGAGGTGTCGTTATGGGGATCTTGTGGATTTCTTGGAACGTTATTAGGATCTTGAGGCATATTTGGTTGGGAACCTTGGGTCTGTTGGTCTACCATTTTATTTTTCGTTTGTGAATGGGTTTGAATGGGCATGAACATGCAAAAACAACTAAGTGATCTAAGATGCAACTAAGTTTCTAAATGATGATCGAGATGATGATTTGCATTGATCGATTGGATTGGATCAAGATTGTTGGATTGAATTGGATGTTGGATTGATTGATAGGATGATGTATCAATTAATCTGATGATTGGATAAGGATTGGATTTGATTGGATTTAATTAAATTTGATAAAAATGATTGATAGGATTGGATGAAATCGAATTGGAGATCAATTGATTGGATGGTTGAAAGGGTTTCTAAACTGGGTTTAGAGATCACCCTTGGTGACGTAAGGTGTTTATTGATTAGATTAAGGGATGAACCGATGATCACGGTGTTGAATCCACCTTGAGATGGAAGGGGATTGATAGGGTTGAGAATAATGATCGACTTAGGACGGATTGCGATCCTAAGAAAATGTTCAAGGATGACGATCAAATTCAAGTGCCTAAATCAATTCAGATAATGACTTCGAATGAAGTTCAAAGGATTTAGATTGATAAAGTGATGATGGAGAATGTTATCTAGAGATGATCATCTAAGAGTACCTATATGATGCGGGTGATGATTGAATGACCTTTGGAAAATGCAAGTGAACTAAAGGATGAATTACAGATGAACAGATGAGGATGAATGTGTTTAGAGCACAACAAATAACAAGGTTTGAGGTCCCCAACGGTTCAGGCTTTGGCAAGGTTGGTTATACCAAATAGAGAGCCAAAACTATTGATTTTTTATTTAGAGGGGCATCTATGCTCGGGCATGGCCACCCTTGCTAGGGTGTGGCCAATTTTGCTGGGGCATGGTCGGCTTTGCAAGGTTTTTGAACTTGTCCAAATCAATAACAAGCCTACTGGATGGTGAAATGGACTTGCTAAATGATGGAACGGATCCTTGAACGGCAAAACAGATTCCCCAAATGACCAAATGATCTTTCTAAGTGGATGAAGAGATCGATGGAATGAGAAAATCAATCCTCTAAATGGATGAATGAGTTAATGAAAGGGAAGAATGGATGTTCAAAATAGGGGAATGGACTGATGGAATGACAAGGGGAATGTTGAAAAATGACTCTTTTTGGGTGTGGTTGCCCTTTGGGTGAAAACAGGGGTCAAAAATGGTTATTTTGATGTAGAGTCACGTATGCCTGAGCGTGGCCGGTTTTGCTAGGGCGTGACCATTTCTACTAGGGCGTGGTCGACTCTGCGAGGGCGTGGTCACCCCTGCCAACTTGACTTAGGTGAAAAATGGATATGGAAAAGGATTGAGAACATTTAAAAACACAAGCAAAGTAGCAAGTCTAACTTGACTTGTAAGATATGCACTAGTTTCACACATAAGAGATAGTTCAAGTAGCACAATCCTAAGATTAGTAAGAAGGGTATGGACAACATGATTCTCTAACTAGGATAAACAAGGTGAGCTAGGGAGTCCTTGATATACACACGGTACATGAGTCCCAAACTGTGAACACCAGTCTGTCACGAACGTGAGTCGGAAACCCCAATGAGATACTAAAAGGCTCGGACCAACTCTTCACGTCTATCTAAGTATCACCCTAGCTTCGACACTTTGCCAATTATGATGCAACTAGATTGGGGTACAACTTTCATTCTCCCCCCTTTTTATTCCTCGACAGTACACATGGTCGGGATCGTCCCTTGGGGTGATGAAATCCCCAAGCAGGTCCCACTAAAAGAAAGTGTTAATCATTTCTGGCTACTCCCTAAACTCACACGAAGTGCAAGGGGAAAGCTTGAACGATTTCCACCCCCTTGGGTAACATAAAGAACAAAGTAAGCTACGATTTCTCTTCACCCAAGATCACCAAATGGTGCAAGGGGATTGGATATGTCGGTAGTTTACTTTTAGAAAAATCCAACAAATTCCTTGACCCTTCCTACTTAGTCTATATGCTTAATTAGTGTAAAATGAATGAAAACAAATAGCTAACTAAAGGTTCTTTCGTCCTACAAGAAATAGATTAGTATTTTTTCCATTGTTCTTTGTTAATCGTAAATTTCTTGCACAAACATTAGTATAAAACCCTTCACAATCACCAACAAGACAAGTTAGGTGGTCAGTATTAATAAAACCATTAAAAAATAGAATTTGAAAATGCACAAAAACATTATTTTTTTTACCTTCCATTCGGACCTAGTCGCCTCTGTTGGTAAAAATAGAGAGCTGAAATGTTGTTTTTTCTATGAAGAGGCATCTATGCTTGGGCGTGGCCACCTCTTCTAGGGTGTGGTTGGCTCTGCTAGGGCGTGGCTGGTTCTATAAGGGCGTGGTCGGCTCTCTGATAAAAATAGAGAGCTTCTAGTGTTGGTTTTTCGCAAACATGCATCTTTGCAAGACCTAGTTGCCCCTCGAGTCAAATAGTGGGCAAAAATGATGAAGTTTTCACCAACGAGCGTATATGTCTAGGCATGGTCACCCCTGCTAGGGTGTGGTTGACTTTCAGTGTCTCTCGAACCTGCACAACACAGTAAAAAAAAATGCAAATCTTTCTGCCGAGGGGCGTCTATGCCAGGGCATGGTTGCCTCTGCTAGGGTGTGGCCTGCTCTGCTGGGGCATGGTTGGCTTTCTGCGTCACCTAAACTTGCAAAAATGCAAACAACAACAAACTTTAAAAGCAAATGACCCATCTATGGGTCCCACCGGGCATGCCAAAAATGTGTGCATGCATTTCTTACTCCTAAATATGAAAAATTAACTAAAAATGCAAAGAAAAGAACAAAAGACCACCTCAATGATTAGCCTAAGTAAAGCACAAAAGAGAAATATGAAAAACAATGAAACAATTATACCTCTTATGTCGCTCTCCTTGGTTGGCCATTGATTTAGCTGGAAATATGTGCTTCTTGATGGCAAGGTGATAGAAAATAGATGGAAAATGATTTCAATGCAAGATGAGAGGGATAGATGATGGGAAATGGATGGAAAATGAGCTCTTGAATGCAAATAAAATGCTTAATGGTTGCTTGAAATGCTTAGAATCATAAGTTGGCTACTAAAAATTCATGAAGTCTAGATCCTCTAATGAAGGGAGAGGGGTGGTATTTATAGAGGAAATTGAATCCTCTAGAGAATTCAACAGTCAGGATTGAGCCACCATGGCCAAGATGGAGGGCTATGGTGAGTTGAGGACTCACAAGCCCTCACATCTTGACATGTGGAGGGTGAGTTTTCCAAGGGGTAAGGTGAGATAGACAAGGTACAAATGATGTGGACGAAGGAAAAGTACTTTGCAAGTACCTTGGGGGATGAGAGGATTTCCTCAAAAATGAACCTCTTGTCCCCAAGTGAGAATGAAAGTGACATATGAAGAATTTTAGTATTTCTCAAAAAATCCTCATGGGGAAGAGATAACTGGTTGGAGAAATAAATGTGAATATTTAATTCACATGATTGGAGGGGATAAGGTGGTTGGGATAATAAATATGAATTTAAATTCATATGATAAGCACCTTATGGATAAGAGAAGGTTCTTATGGAGGAGGCTGAAAAGTGCCTTGTGGATAAAACAAGGCCCTTATAATGGAAGGTTCTTGGCTTCCATGTGACTTGATGTGACATTTCAATGATCACATGGGGAAGAGGAGATTCCTTGGAAGAATCAAAAGTGTATTTTAAATTCACGGGGAAGAGGGAGATTCTTGGAGGAATAAAGAGTGGATTTTAAATTCACATGGGGAAGAGAACCTATGTCAAAAATGGAAGATGTGAAGGTTGACCAAAAAGGCATGCTAAATGTAGCAAGGGGATTAGATTAGGATTGTGCAAATACATGATTAAGAAAATTAATGAGGGATTAGAAGCAAGTGGGAAATGTAGGAGGATGTGACATTAATCTTTGATTAAGTGGTGCACATCTTAATGAAAAATTAATTAACTTAACTGAGATTAGAAGAGGGGTTATGGAGGATGTGACAAGGAGAGAGAAAAATGATGAATTTAAAATTGGTTTAAATTCAAAAAAGGGGGAAATGACTAAATTAAATAATTGATAATTTTATTTAATTTAAAGAGGAAAGGATAAAGGATAAAGTATTTAATTGTTAAATTAAATACTTTAGGAACCTGAGGCAGAAGGTGGAATATTAATTAAATAAATACATTAATTAATATTGATGTCATAGAGGTGTAAGGATATGAATTTGGCCATATGGAAGTGGTCAAATTTGGATGTCTATAGTAAGAGCTCATATGACATATCATGACAAGATCTTATGATTGATTATGATGAATGGAAGAGTCATTTATGATAAACTATGGCAATTCAACTCCATGTGATGAAGGAATCTATGCATGCAAATTTTTTGCATGCATTCAAGCATCTTGCATGATGAGGATTTCCTATGCATAAGGAGGAAGGTATTGGAAATGGAAAAAGAAAATCAAGTGGTTCTCGATTATGAAAATGCATTTCATACAACGTTGAACTGCATGCATGCAAGTGTTGTGCATATCAAGAAGAATCAAAAACAAGCATGCAAGTATTGGAATCTTTCCATATGGAATCCTAGGTGTCTATCTTCTCTTGTATTGTAATATTTATTTGGTACTTTTGTATTTTCAAAGTAGAATAGGTTGAATATTTTTTATAGGTACCATAATGTCATCAAATTCATTCTATAAAACTTGTCATTTTTGAAGATTCGTGTTAATGAGCTTGGCTCTATGATTATATTGTAAACACTATTTACTAATAATACAGTTTATCTATGCTTTTGGAGTGTAGTTTTTCTCTTAAAATGGTTTTACCCATGTAAAAATTATGTAATGGTTTGTTACTATTTTTCTTGTTTAATATTGTTATCTAAATGGGCATCTTAATCTATAATTGTGTTTTGAAAGAAAATTTCACTCTCCCCCACTTATACTGGTGTAAGAGGTTGCTTCCACATACCTAGATTCCTTTCACCAAGGGATGAAGATTAATTTTTGGTCCATCCTCCATGCAACAACAATGAGGTCTCACAATATTTTTTAAGGAAACTCTATTGCAATTTTTTCCTCAGTGAGGTCCCAAACAACTTTAACTTTTTTGAGTTATAGGGTAGAGGTGGGGACTCTACATAGGATGGAGAGGGGTCACATTGTACCCATAACTAGGCATGTAGACCCATTTCTAGGCCAAACATTGAACATGACATGATCCATTCTCTTGTGAAGGAGAGTGATGAGGTGGACACCTTAGAGTCCATCAACTCCCTCACTTAAACCTTATTACAATACAATAGGCCTTTTATCACAAGGTGATGAGAGAAAGGCTCCCAAGTATCAATTTTTACCTCATATTTATTGAAATTATGGTTCTCCTTATGATTTTGGGTCCAAGGATTCTCAAGATGCACGTGACTAGTAGCAAGGCATGTCCATATTAGATGAATTGGTGTTCACAAATGACATGTTGGATGTGAAATTTGGTATTGATAGGTATGAAAACTTCAATAATATTAAATTCAATTCACTATGTTTCCTTTGGAAATGTAAGATTAACTATCTTCATCTATGACAATTGGAAGTTAATCTAAATTGATTAAATAAAATTCCAAGGCTAGAGTGTTCACCCTACATTTGGTGGTCCATCTCTCAATTATATGACCATGTCAATTCCACAAGTATGTAATTAGTAAAGAAATAGTAAATATAGTATATGTGTGACCGACGGATTAGTATGGGTTGATTACACTTGATCCATGAAGAATCAAAGCATAATGAAGCCACTAACATCAATCCCAACAAGATCAATCAAATGAAAATTAAACCAAGCATACTAAACTACGAAAGCTTTAAAAATGTCTACTCTAATCCATTGAAACCTGTCCCATTGTAGGAGTGGTGTCGCATTGATGTGGAACGGAAACCCTTTCCCAATCTCATGGATAAATGAGCTTGTTCTAATCAGTTTTATTGAAGAAAACTAATGGAACGATTGTGAGATGTGTATGAAAACATAATTTAACCTAAATGAATATGATGCAAGCTAATTTAATATTATTTTATACTAAAATGACCTAGATGTGCAAATGCAAAGCTAATCTAAATGGATTCTAAGCTAAAAAGATTGAAACCCTAATTAACAAATAAGCTAAATGTATGCATCTAAGTTACCATGGAAGCCATTAATGGAATTTAAGCTATTATGAAATTAATTAAACTAAAAAATATGTTAAATATGAGTGTGAGTGTGAATTATTTTAATAGCATAAGTTTGATGTTAAAAGTTGGATTCATTTGTCTCCAAATAGTGACCTATTTATAGGAGAGAAAATGAGAAATGGAGGGTTGAGATCAAAAAATATAATCAATGGTCAAGGATGAAAGAAGATGGAGACATGGATCGTGGATTCTCATCAATGGATGAGAATGAAAGATGAGATTTTAATCAAGGGCTTGCATTCATCCAAACAAACACACTTTTAACTTTCACAAGAGGTCACAAGTTAACTTGCACAAAAGGTCACAAGTTAACTTGCACATGAAGTCAAGTAAGTTTGTTAGAAAATGAATATTCCTTAGAATATCCTCATGGGTGAAAAAAATAGATATTTAGTTAATTAAAACCAAATTAAATTGTGCAAAGGAATATTCCATGGGAATATTCCCTTTTTGGAGGAATGTGCAAAGGAGGAATATTCCCTTACAAGTGGGGGGGAATTAGATTTATTAGTAATTGAATAACTAAAACAATGTTAATTATGTAATTAGGAGAATTGGATAATATTCATTAAATAAAATGATTTAATGAATGGGGGAAAGATGGAATGATATTTAATTAAATAACTTAGGGTTATTTAATTAAATAAGGAGACTTAGGGATTTAAATTAAATAGCTTGATGTATTTAATTTAATAGGATAAAATGTTAGCATGAAAAGGGGTGAATTAACCTGGTTAAATTAGTGAGGTTAATAGATGCAAATGAGGCAATTAATTAAATAGCTAGGATAATTTAATCAATTAAGTGAAAAGAGGATGGGTTTCAGGATGAAATGATGTTAGTATACTTGATTCAAGTGCATGATATCATTTAGGACATTTTTTAAGTGTCTACATTTTGCCCCTCTTTGAAACAAGGTACCTGTTACGTTGGTTCAAAGACTAACACTTTTTAGATTAAAAACTGTTGCTCAGACCAAAAAAAATGAATTTTTTTAGATGCCCCACTGCCACCCAGCAGAAGGAATAAGCTAGTTCCCTGCCCCCTCAAGAAATCGGGCATAAATTTTGGATTTTGGGTTGATTTCTCGACAAAGGTAAAATGCTACTCAAGGGTCTAGAAAGGTTTTGGGATGCTAAACACATGCCAAAAATGCAAAAAATGATGCAAAATAAGCTTTAATTTGGAAATATTAGTGAAAATGGTGAAAAACCCTAGCTACAAGATTAAATTAGGGCAAAAAACCCTAATTTTGAGGCATAAATAGGTTAGGAAGGGGCACTTTCAAATCATTTTTGCATTCACACCCTCAAGATTTCTTACATTTTGAGCTCTGACGAAATGGTGCAACGAGTGCTCCCATGACACATTTTCAACCAGGTTCACGAGTACCAGAGGTTTCTAAGTGTAGAACCATCGATATGTGATTTGAAACTTGATTTGAATTTTGACTTTTAAGTGCATTTATTGCATTTTGAAATTTGAATTTTGGAAACATCACTATATAGCGATGCTATTTTGATTTATAGTGATGCATATGTAAATAGTGATGTAGTTTGCGATTTAAAATTAGGGTTTTAGATTTCAAATTATGATGCATACATAAATAGCGACGCATATCGCGATTTGGAATTTAGGTTTAGGGTTTTCCAAGTTCAAATAGTGATGCAGGTGTGATTAGCGGTGCATATCATGATTTACAATTTGAACACACTGAGTATCGTTGTTTGGAATTTGAGTTATAGCGATGCTATCATAAATAGCGATGCTTTTATCATTTTGGGGGATAAAAACTCCAAAATTTGCCAATATTTGTGAATTTTGATGTTGTGCGCTTTGTGGGTGCAGGAGGTTATCCCGCCTTTGATGTCCCGCAAGCGCCGACAGATAATTTTATCCAAACTTGGTGATTTGTCTAAGTTGTGATAGGAGCACTTGGGAGAGATCAGTTTGTGGTACATCACTTATATGTCTACCATTCAGACCCATTTGGAGATGATGACAGTGTTATGTAAGTGATGGCATAATGAGACCTCGTCATTCCACCTACCTACCGGCGAGGCGAAAATGATGTTGGAGGATGTATGGAAAATTTTATGTTTGTTGATACATGGTGAGTGCATGATATAAGACACCAATGCCATATATGATGCCTTCCATGAGGTGCTTGACTAGGAGTAAATTTTCCTATTCAAATCCTAGATAGACCTCAAGATGTACAGAGGTCGAGCGTCAACCTTCAGATTGATTATTGCAGCAATGATCTCAGGTTTGGTCGCTCCAAATCGGCGGAGTAGGGGATTCAGTCCAGGATGGGGGCTAGCTTGGCATGGGATGTTTTTTAGGAGGACCAATGATGTTGGCCTCCCTATACCATGATATGCATGACTTTTTATATTGTGATGGCAAAGCCATTGGAGCTGGAGTCACCCTTCTCCATATTTGGGCATGGGAGCACATTGTTGTTCTTTGACCGATTGTTCAGATGGCAGATGTGGAGCTGGATGATCCTATTGTTTGGAGATGCAAGGGTTCCATCACTTTGCAGCACATAGGGCAGCTTGGCATTCCTTACTAGCATCGAGTGATCGACAAGATGACATTGTTTCGATGGCGGTCATGGCTTCAAATGCTAGCATGGTATGATGATGTACAACAGTTTCTCTTTTTTCAAAAAAAATGGTTTATGCAAGGTCGAGAGCATACCATTATAGGGAGGTACCTACCTAATAGGGTTGCTAGATAGTTTGGCAAGAGGCAGGACATGCCTGATGATTAGTACACTACTATTTTTTATAGATCAACACGAGAGACAACATAGGGTCACACAATCCTAGCTAATGAGGTTGTTGAGGGCTTCTGATAGCTAGTTGCTAGGCCATGGGCCTATGATCAAGGATAAGAAAATGCACTGACTACTCCTTCTTATAATGCATGGTTTGTACCCCCTCCTTGATTGATAGATCTAGTATGTGTACCTCCATGAGGGAGTCTGAGAGGAAGGGGTGTAGGCAGAGGTAGGGAACTACCAAACGATGGATAGGGTAGGGGACGGGGCAAAGGACAGGATGGATAGAATGGACAACGTCAATAGGATGGACAGGTCTCAAGTGCACCACCAATGCATCAACAACCATCGTTAGGGCTAGATCCTTGTGATGCACAGATTCAGTAGCTTCAACAATAACTATAGGTGGTGATGGGTGAGAGAGATCAAGCCAAACAATAGATATTGTCCATCACTACTTAGAGAGACCAAGCTAGGCAGTAGATACAGGAAATCACAGTCGAGAGGGATTGAGAGCATCAACTTAGACATACCGTCGATATGCAATTGGCATAGGAGGTCAAGCAACACCAACAGTTAAAGGCCATGACAACTGCAGCCTAGGAGTGAATAGTTTTTTTTTTATTGTACAGAGAGGTTGTGAATGAGATGACATATTATCACATGCACTACCATCGGGACATCCCAATGGTGATTAGACAAATAGATTACTCATAGAAGAGTGGAGCACATCCCTTGGCTGAGGCTCAGCCAGAGAGACAACCTTGTGAGAGGAGCAACCATCAAGGCTAGCTTGCTTGTATAGACACTTATTTTTATCATTGTTTGATTCTTTATACAGATATACATTCATGGGCTCCTTTTTGATAGCCTTGTGGATATTGTATTTTCGATTGATATACATACACTGACTCAGATATTGTACCATGACAGTTATTATTTGATATATATGATATGATACAAATGCGAGATGTAATGTGCCATTTTATTTCATGCTTTATGAATGTATGGATGCATTTTGATATGATGTGATATGATGCATTATGATCATGTATGGAGCAATGCAATGAATGGATGTGTTTCTTTTTCAGTATCTTTTTGTGATGTATGTTATGAGATGGATGTTATGATATGCAAATATTATGCTTATGCAAATGATATGGATACATTTTTTTTTTGTGTACTTTTCTATGCAATTTATGAGATGATGATGTATGCATATGGATGTATGGATAATGCAGATGTTTATGCTTATGATAATGTGATGTATGTTTATGATGTGTGTGCAACGATTTAAGATGCTTAGAATAACAAATCTATATTATTCATCACAACTTAAATGATAATGATGATGTAGGATGCATGTTTTATGATATGTTATGATTATGCAGGATGTATGCATGTTGAAGATTTGTGGATGTAGGATGGATGCATTGATGATGTTTTTGTTGACTGTCATGATACCAGGTTAGTGCAGAGAGAAGATAGAAGAAATAAGATGATCGATTTTGACCATTGATTTTGATGATTGATTCAAAAGATCCAACAAGTCTATGATCCACCAAGACTTTATTAGAGATGGTGATGAGAAATGCATGATGATTATTTCCTCATATCTTGGGATTGGGATTTTACATTGTTCCCTATTTTTGATATAACACATAGACACGATGCATCAAGGTATCAATTACCAGGATGGCGTTGTATCTAGTGTAATGGACTTTGACTGTGCAAACAGATAGGATAGTTCTTGTTCACATCCTGACATATGGAAACCTCGTTGGAATGTAAGTTAGAAGCTTAGAATACATTGGACCAAAGCATACACAATAGTCAACAATGTACTCCAAACAACCTCCCTACACACAACTAAGCAAGTATGCGCCAAGATTATTTTACAAGAATATCCACAAGCACAAAAAATGAAAGATAATAATCAATGCCCCATTCCTTTCTCTCTAAATCATTGAGACATCATTGAGAGGTCCTTGGAATGGTTCAATAAGATAAATCATAAGAAAATATCAAAGACAAACAATCAATGTTATCTATATCTCTTGCTAGTTTAAATATAGCTAAGGTGATGTTTGATGTTAATGTCCATCGCAGGAAGGATACATCCTAGGACATATTGATAAGGTGTTTTGATTAGGATGAGTTGTGTGATAAGTCATTGATACTGACTCCACTGACTCATTTACCTATGATCTAGACTTTAGATTTTGACACTTAGGTTTTCACTTTATGACTTTATATACTTTCTTTCTTTCTTTCTTTGCCAAAGCTTGAGGGTGATGATTGATTTATTATGGATGGAAGGTTTATTGCGGGTGAAAGCGAAATGGGATGGATGGTTTTGCATTTTTTTTTAATATTTCAATGTTTTTGGTATTTTGAAAATGTTTTAAGGTTGTTTTTGGTCTTTTTGAAAGTTTATGTGAATGTTTTGGGTTTTTGGTTATTTGAGGTTGTTTAGGGTTTTCCAAGATATTTGATGTTGTTTAGATCTTTTGAATGTTTTCTTATGTTTTGGTCTTTTCAAGTTTTCAAATGTTTAGGGTTTTTTTTATATTTGGATTTTTAGGGTTTTTTTGAGTTTTGACCAAGAACCTAACCTAAAAGACCTATCCTAGAGGCCTTGGGGGCTGATCAAAGATTATCCTTGCCTACGTTATACATGTAGAGACCATGTAGTTCGACTAACTTGACTTATTTAAAGATGAAGATATTAACAATTTATGGAATGTTAGTTTATTATGACAGACTCCTAAAGGACTGACCTAGGGTGTCTCGAGGGCACATCAATGATGTACTTTCCTACATTAAAGCTTAGAGACCCGTAGTTCGACAAGGGTACTATTTTTTGTATTTTTGATGTTTTGACCTTTTTAGGGATTTTGATGTGTTTCCGGCTATTTTGGATTTTTTTACAATTTTTGAATGTTTTTGAATTTTAGTTGTATAGGATTTTGAATCTTTTGGATTTTTATGAAGGTTTTATGAATGTTTTTGGGATTTTTCGCATGATTTTGATGTGTTGGATATGGATAGAAGACATGGATCAAGAGTTATTTGGAAACAAGAGTGCAATAACCTACCCCCAGTGTCTAGAAATGCTTCATAGTGCAATAGATAACCAAGATAGGTAATGTATATGTGAAGAGTTTGATAGAGTTTTATCATGATAGATATGGGTTATGGGACTTCATGAGATAAAATGGTAAAGAGCCTATCAAAAGTTTTCCCTAAGTAGTGTTGAAGTATACGTCGAATCTTTGTCAAGATCAAGATAAAGTGAAATATCTAGATGAATCTTGATTGGATGGATGGAGGTAACATTGGATTTATCATGACAATGATGAGATTCTTTTGTCTAAGAAGGATCATATAGATGATCGATTCTACTCATGATACATGTTTTCCAGGTTTTTATCATAGTACTTTCCCAAAGCATCGTCGTAGTGGTTTTCACTGGAGGACGATTTTTATTTTTACTATTTTCTTGATTTTTTTGATTTTTTTGTTTTTTTAGAAATTTTACCCTCATGTTGAGCCACTTGGTGGTACTGATGTAAAGGCCACTATCATAATGTGCCAACGATATCCTGCTTGAAGAAGCTTCTTTGGTAAGATACAAGCACTTGAATGCAACCTTGATGAAATTTGATCTACCTTATCGATACTAGAATTAACCTTATCTATGTGCACACATCATGATAAAGTGCCTTCAAAATCCTTATATGAAGGGTAGCTGCCAACACATAGTCAATGCAAGAATTGGATATTGTGAAAGGAGTGTATGGTGACATGTATGAAGGAATATGAGATGGATTGGTCGATGGTTTGGAACCTTTGACTCTCCAAACTTGGGATGATGAGCGATGATGGGTGGGAATGGAGGTTTTCATGGAATTAGGACCAACCACTAGATATAATTTGTTCCTTGCTTGAGAAGCATGCTTTTTTATTTGAGGAATATTTTTATGGATACCTTTCCCTTTTTTATTTTTCCCTATAGTTTCTTTGACTAGCAGATTTTTGGAGGCATGATTTTCTTAATTTTTCTTTCGTATCCATTTGTACTTGACATGTCCTTTTTGCTTTACTACTTCATTTTCTTTTATGATCTTTTCCTTGCTTAGATAGGAATTCTTCTTTTTATGTTGGTCCTAGTTTAAGTATGAGATGATGGGTGAATTCCAACTCATGCTACAGCTAGTTGTAGCATTGACAATATTTTCATCATAAGGATTCTTCGTGCCTCATTTGTTGATGTTTTTTGTAGACAATATTGCTCCCAACGTTGTGAAGGTATTATCAATACCTAATCCTTTGCCCTGATAATGTATCCTCTAATCCATAGCCACTAAATATGACTTTCATGAACACATGATATTGCTATAGGTTCAATTTGTTCAGGAATATTAAATGTTTTCTCCGATTCTATGACATCGTTCTTTGTTGATATTGCTTTAAAATATGTTGGTGTTGATTCAAAAGATGGTGATGGTGCATAATCTTGTTCAGGAATATGAACTATTTTCTCTAATTCTATGACATCATTATCTATTGATATTGCTTCAAAATATGTTGGTGTTGATTCAAAAGATGTCGATGATGCACAATCATGTTCAAGAATATGAGTTATTTGCTTTGATTCTATGACATCATTATATGTTGATATTGCTTCAAAAAATGTTGGTGTTGATTCAAAAGATGTCGATGATGCACAATCGCTATAAGAATCAAGAACCTTGACCATTGTTTCCTCTTGTGTAGGAATATCAAGAGTGGGAGACTTGTTTTGGATGAAGAACTTGTATATGTCCATCAGAAAGAAACATCTTGGGGGTGATATCTGGGAAATATTTGGAGCTTAAAATGGTTTGGAATATGTCCCTTAGCTCATGGTGAAACTCTAGGGATAGGGTTTCTTGATCTTGACTCGGTTCGGAGTAACTTTTGTTATTCTCAAGAGCCTCCTCTTGACACGATCTTTGGGTGGATGATATATCATCGCTAAAAGACTCTTCATAACAATTTGTGGGTATGTGTGAAACAAGGGATGTTTCTGGCTCATTTCGAACTTCATCAACATGCCCAATCATTGAGTCATATGTGGGAGAGATATCGTAATCTGATATCCATTTGATGTCATTACGGTATAAAATATTGTTAAACACTGTTGATGGGTTTGGACTTTTATTTAAAATAGTATCTTGATGTGAATTTGATTCCTCATGTTGTGATAAATAAATATATCCCATCGTGGTATCATGTGTATGGTTTACATTTTTTGAGGTTGATGCCTTTCTTGAATATTTTTCTTTTGTATAATCAGGCATAGGGTTTGTGTAAATTTTCAGATTTTCATTCCCAGATTTTTGACCAACATGAATGTCTCCTTGTTCAATAAGATCTTATATTAGATGTTTGAGTCTAAAAAATTTTTGTGTGTTATGACCTTTGTATCGATTAAATTCACAAAAATGATCATCTCTATAGCTATGAGGTTTGACTTGTGGATCTTGATAGTTTGAGAAATTTGGGAGTGTGATAATATTAGATTGTATCAACCTTTTCAACACATCTTCCATAGGTTCCCCCAAGTGAGTGAATTGTCATTTAGGAGCACTATTTGTTCTTTGTTGTCCACGTTGAGTGTTTGCAGCATTGATTGTTGTTTAATTGTTTGATGGTGATGTGTATGGTTGTTATGTTCATGGTTTGGGTGTTTTCTTGTCTAGAAGCAATTAAGACCACCTTTGCATCAACAACACCATCACTAGTAACATTTTCGTTCTTGGCCCAATAGTTGGGCTTATCATTAAAACTAGTGGATGGGTGGTTGTCTTTATACACTTGTGTGTTCCCTTGTGAGATTAGGGCTCTCTCAATGTTAAGGGCCCTAGGGAAAAGCTCATTGTAAGTGGTAATACACTACATTTTCAAGTGGAAGGATAGATCTGGATCAAGATTTTTTTATGATAATCCCCACTTGTTATTCATCGGGAATGGTCCACTTGCTCTTACTAGCTCTTTATCTCCATCATTATAATAAATTGGAAAATGATTCTCCTTTATTTTGCTTGAGGTGTATTTAACTCCTCTAAGCTCACATCCATGTCAAGGTTAAAGGATAAGTGATCAATGAATTTATCGATGATTTCTTGGAATGTTTTAATACCTGGAGGCAATTGTGAGAACCAATCCATGGTAGGAACTGTTAAACTTCATGGGAAGAGGTGCATTAAGTAAGAGGCATTGTATGCTACCTCCATGCACATTGCATTGAATTCCTTGATGTGATCCACAAGATTTCCTCTCCCCTTGTATCTATCAAATTTGGGAACCTCAAAACTAGGAAGGAAAGGTATCATTGTGATGTTTCAATCGAATAGATATGGACATAGGTTTTGTTGTGTATGGGGCTTCTTCATTTTTCCCATCCAGATATCCTGCATTTCTTGTGTTAATGTCTTAAGTTGTGATGCTACATCGTCTTGTGAGTTTGGGGGAGGAACATATGTTGCGTATTGAGGGATGGCAGACAGATTGTACGTTGGATTTTGATATGATGGGGTGTTGTATGGTGTATATGGATATTGTGAAGGTGATAGTGGTGGAGGCATATATGTTCCTAATGTGTTTGTATTGGTGATTTTTGGTTGAGGTTTACAGTACAAACCCTGTTGTTGTGTGAGCAATTGTTGTTGTTGGGCATACTGTTGAGCTTGTTGTTGTTATTGGGCCACGAGGGCTACTTTTTGGGCTTGTTGTTGTTGTTGTGTTACTAAGGCTTCTTGATGGGATTGATGTTGTTGTTGTGCTACTAAGGCTTGTTCTTGGGCTTTCTATTATTGCTATGTTGCTTGATGGGCTTGATGTTGTTGTTGTGTTGCTAAGGCTTGTTGTTTTTGTTGTGCGACTAAGGATGCTTGATAGGCTTGATGTTGTTGTTGTGTTGCTAAGGCTTTTTGTTGGGCTTGTTGTTGTTGTAGTGGGACTAAGGCTTGTTGTTGAGCTTGCTATAAATCTAAGGCATGTGCTTGTAATGTAGGATTATTTGATTGTTGGGATATGTGCGACGAGTTTTGGGTATTTATGTTTTGTGTGGGTTGCAAGTTGTTGATGAGAGGTTGGGGGTTCCCTTGGTTCAAAATTCCTTGTAGGATAGTGGATTGAAGTGGAGGAATGTAAGATTGAGGTCCCATTTGATTTTGCATGATGTGAGGGACCAAGGGGAAAGATGATGATGGTTCCATTTGATATTGCAATGGTACTAACACATTCAGACCTTGTAACTGATTGAAAGGGTTCCCTTGACTGATGTGTAGGGGGTTCCCTTGTTGTATTTGAGGTGTGACCAAGGTATTACCTTGGTTGATGGGATTCGTAACCAAGGTGTTGCTTTAATTTGGGTCAACGATAGATGGGTTTAATGTGGATGGTGGATTGACTTGAGTAGCCTGGGTAACCACTTGTCAAGGGTTGCCTTTGTGTGAGGGTGTTAACTTACCCTTGTTAGCCTACTTGAGGCACTTGGTTCTCATTACCTTGTGTAACTTTAGGCATAATTGGGGTATTTGTGGTGATCTACGAAGATTGTTGCATACAAAATGTTGAGGTCATTGTGGCATCATGGAATGTAAGTGGTTTTCCAAATGGTCCAACTTGTGTTTTGGGAAAGCTTGGTGTTTAATGGAATGGTCGTGTTGTGAATACCCATAGTTGTGTTTGTTCCTAGATATGAAGTGAGACCGAGGTTGGTTCCTAGCCTAGTTGCAAAACTAGATGTTAAGGGTTGACTTTGCACAAAGGATGGAGTTGGTTGATTCGTAAATTGGGTTACCCCTTGTGTCAAATTTTGAATGAGAAAAGTTGGATGATTTTGTTCATACTCAAGGAGTTCATCTTTAGTAAGTTGAAGTGGGTTTTTTGTAACATCTTATATCTCATATGGTCCTACCGGATCTTGGATTTGTTGTGTGGGGGTAGAATAGCTCCTTGGATCAAATTCTTGTGGATTTGGATCACTTGTGGTGGATTTGACTTTGGTTTTCTCCATGATTCTCTTGTGTTGTGATCTTGTTGTTTCCATAAATTGTGGGTCACATATGTTAAAGTAATAATTTATTACGCTTAATTAATTACATCATACTGGTTAATTAATTAAGTCACTTATTCCTCTAGTTGCTTAAGCTAAACTTAGGCACATTAATAATTGATTAATTATTAAGTGTGCACACTAGGGTTTCATTTAGGGTTTCCCTTTTAGGGTTTCTTGATCTCCTTCATAAGGATTGATCTCTTTGTAATAATTGAGATTCTCATAATGCATTTTACACTTTGAGGTTTACAGATCTTGTTTTGTTCTGAATGTCTTTTGCATGTAACAGGTTATTTGCATGCAGGTGATCTTGGATTCTAACATGGTATCAGAGCTCCAGACCTGCAGCTGCCTGTTCGTGATCTGAAGATATGGCTTCTCAGTGAGTTTCAAGTGCAAGGGTTTCCACAGGCATCTTTTTTGCAAGATCTGGGGGTAGCCAATTTTTCGGCACACTATGGGCTCAAACGGACGTCGCCATCGCGTTCGCAGCGCCTCAAAACCCTAGGAACGCCTGTCGTTTGGTTGATTTTGGTGAAGTTGATCTGGGAGGCAAAAAAATTTTGCCAGGGAAGCCGTACGGCCTCCCCAGCACGCGTTCCGAGACATGAAAATCGAAAAAAAATTCAAAAAAAGCCGATCTCGGGTTCTGTGCCGGCGCCTTGTGCAAACGGCTCCACCGCCCGGCCACCGCCGCCACCGCCGCCGCCGGCTGCCCCCACCGCTCCGCCAGCCTCAGCTCTGCCAGCCCTTGAGGGCTTCTCATCCTCGGCCGCCGGTCCCATGGAGAACCACCTGCTCCGCCCCAGCCCCCTGCCTGCGCCCACGGTCACATGGGTGACCAGGGGCCGAAATTTTTCTGCAGGGAGGCCGATTTTTTGCGACGACGGTCTGCAGGCCGTCAAATTTATGCCCGTGAACCGCTGACGTCAGCATGACATCAGCGTCCGTACGGTGGTGTTTGTCCCCTCCTAACCCTAGTTTTCTCTAAAGAAGCAGTTTTTTTCTTTTTTGTATAACTTGGGCATACGGTATCGAAATTGGGCAAACGAGATATCGCCGGAAAGCTGGTTCCAAGCACTTTCATTTGGTGCAGTTTATTTTTCAGTATTTTCCTGTTTTACTGCATTTATTGCTGGTTGAAGTCAGATGTACTTTTTATGCTTCCGAGCTCATAACTTTTTGCCACGATCTCCGATTTTCGCTATCTTTGCGGCGTTGGAAAGGTATTGAGGAGCTCTATGTTGCTGTCCATGCACTTTTTTCTGTATCTATCACAAGTTTTTCGTTATTCCAGATTTGACCCGATGGGTGTTTTGGAGATTACTTGGATATTTTGACAGTTGGGAGAGTGCTTCTTGCATCTTTGCACTTCATTTTCAGTGATACATCATTTAATAATCAACTGCTGCTTCATAGATTCCAGAGTTGTTCCCGTTTGGAGTTTTTGAGTGTTCCATGGCATCGGGTCTGCTGTTGCATCATTATGATTCCGATATGGTTTCGTGTAGACAGAAGTATCTTTCCTTGCTTGCCAGATTGTGGTTCCAGTGTTACTCTACAGTGTTCTTCCAATGCTTCTTTGCAGCATGTCATATCATTGTAGGGGGGTTTTGTCCCACTGGGTTTTCCTCCTCTACCTCTTTCTTGCATTTGTAAATGGGTACCTGATCAGGCCTAGTTGTCGGGACCCATCTTTGCTTGCATGCATCTTATTCTAGTGTTTTAGCTTCTTCCTAAGTTCATCTTAAGGGGGGGTGTTAGAGTAATAATTTATTACGCTTAATTAATTACATCATACTGGTTAATTAATTAAGTCACTTATTCCTCTAGTTGCTTAAGCTAAACTTAGGCACATTAATAATTGATTAATTATTAAGTGTGCACACTAGGGTTTCATTTAGGGTTTCCCTTTTAGGGTTTCTTGATCTCTTTCATAAGGATTGATCTCTTTGTAATAATTGAGATTCTCATAATGCATTTTACACTTTGAGGTTTACAGATCTTGTTTTGTTCTGAATGTCTTTTGCATGTAACAGGTTATTGCATGCAGGCGATCTTGGATTTTAACAACATATGGGAGAGTTGTATTGAGATTTGTAATGTTTAAACTCTCTAGTTGACTCAAATTTAGGTAAAAGGGATGTTCTAAGTCTTTTTGGAGCAATGATGATAATGGGAGATGAAAAAGTGGATGATGTTGTAAGTGATCTTTGTAAATGTTTTGGGACAACACTTTTGACTTGGAAGGTTTGATTGTTTGATGTTTGGATAAAGGATGTTTAGGAACTTGAGAATCTTTAGGGTAGACCTGTGACCTTCAAGATAAACTAACTTCCAAAGATGATAACTAACTTAACTAAGTGCATGGAAAATGATTCATTTCATATACAACATAGCTAAGTTAGGGTTTGGGTTGATTGATGTCTAAGTCCAAAGTGTTGGTGTGTTCAAAAGTTTGCAAATTTTGGTGAAGTGAAGGATGAAATATGATGAAGGATGGATGAAATGTTTGATCCAATGTTGACCTAGAGTGAAACTTTATTTTACAAGACCAAGGTAGTGAGGAAATTATATACCTCTAAAGTGATAATACTCCAAGAACTCAATGATTTTGGAAATAGGACCCAATGATTTTGGTAAAGTGAATCTCAATGATTTTGGATAATGGAACTCAATGATTTTGGACTCAATGTTTTGAAATGTTTTCCTTATATGATGGTTGGAATAAGGTTTAGTTGTTCCACTAGAGTGATCGGACACCAAATGGTCATGTGGGGTTCAATTTTTCAATTTATCTTGCTTAAATGAGTTTATTTTTACCACAAACACTTGTCTTGCTTAAGTTTCAAGCTAAATATCTATGTCAAAAACATCATAAATTTCACAAGGTCCATTATGTGAAAATCATGAGGTTGGAGCCATAGCTTCCTATGTTAACTTTGGGAAGTATGGATTGATATGTAAACCAAAATATTTAGAAGTCTCTAAGGATAGAAATCCTTAGGATAAGCATTAATATCAAGGCTATTTCAAAGGGTATTCATCCTTAGACCAAAGGGTTTGAAATTTTGAAGAAGATTGTGAATGTTTGTTTGTAATGTTTTGGAACCAAGCAAAGTATTAAACTGACTCACAAGCATTTACCACCTAGGTTCAGAAGATACAACTTGCTGAGTCCCCACTTGGATTTCTCCAAATAATAAGACAATGCAAACAACTAAAGATTTGGTGACACTGGCTCCCCTCCACGACACACACTTCTCGAGACCACCAAATCTCAAATCCTAAAGATCCAAAGATCCTAAGGATTTTTCTCTTTCTACAATGAATAGTAAAATGTGGGGTGGCTTCAGAACGACCGTTCCTGCACCAACAAGCATAAAGGTTTTTGGCTTCTAAACAATTGGTTCTTAGTAAGGACTTTCATTCAAGGTGTCCATACACATGGAAATATTAGCTCAAGATTATTTCAATCAAGAGGCCTCCCAGTCCCTTCCTAAGAAAGGATTTTTACGTTTCACACAAACACTAGGGGTGGTACTTATCAATATGACACATTTGCACCTATTGCTTATGACTTTCGTCACAAACAAAAATTTATATAGTGGTTTGAAAGAGCTTGGATTTAGCTTGTTACCGCTTGGGTCATTCCCACCTTTTGAATTGGGGTGGCAGGCCCTCTAAAGGTATACAAAATCAAGGAAGTGCGTTTGTTTTTTATCTCCCAGATCGCACAAAGCGCAAGGAGAGATCATACACAACACCTGTTTCTCACACTAGCATGGGTTTCATTTTAAATCAAAATCAAAATATGTGGGTGGTTATACAAAATGTCAAAGGAATGCTTTTGATTCTCAAGATCATCTAGTGGAATGAGAGAAGAGCATACACATTCAATGACAAAAATGCAAACCATAAGACATGATAAACACTTGTTAATTTTAACCCTCAAAGCAAAGGTAAGTTTATTTTAAGCACCAAATTGAGTGTGAGTTTGCCTTGTTCAATTTTAATCCAACAAACAAAATGATGTGAGGGTTCAGTTTTAACCAATTTGAACATTCATTTTAAAGCCCAAAATAAATTTAGTTTGGTCTTAAAATGTAAAAAGTAAAAAAGCATCTTAAATAGGTTATAATTGCCCCAAAAGTGTTGCAACACTTGTTATAATTATAGATCAAATGATAATAGTATGCTTATTTTATTCAAGTTGTATTGTCCAAACTTGCAAAACCCAGTTAGTCTAAAAACCAAAACAAGAAGTTAAAGACATGTTAGTGATCTGATAAAGCCAAAAATTTAAAACACATGTCAAAATTTAAAGCAAATGTGAGGTTGTTTGGTTCAATTTTATCCAACTTTGAAAGCTAATTCATTTTATCCTTTCAAGTGTTGAGAAACATTTTTTAGAAAATTTGATTATAACAGCAACTTGAGATAACAACTTTCTCAAATCTTGATCAATTTTGAAATTGTAAAATGTTTTGGAAAGCTAAACATGAGATCTTCAAAATCCAACAACTTTTCTGCAAGATTAATCATATAGAATTTATTAAAAATGGAAAATCATGCATTTCAAATATTAAACCTAGAACTTTAAAAAAACACAGCAAAATTAATGATAGATGATTATAACAACAACTTGAGATAACGACAACTTCCTCAAATCTTGATCAATTTTGAAATTGTAAAATATTTTGGAAAGCTAAACATGAGATCTTCAAAACCCAACAACCTTTCCGCAAGATTAATCACATAGAATTTATTAAAAATAAAATAAAATCATGCATTTGAGAGATTAAACCCAAAATTTTAAAAAAACACAACAGAATTAAAAATTTGATATCTTTTTCAATTCTTGATGAAATTGAGTGTCGTAAAAATCTATAGAAAGGTAAGACCGGGATCTAAAAAACCCAAATAGTCATTTTTCAAGATTTAATTTGCCCAATTTTCTATGATTAAAAAAAGTGTCAGTTTTCAAAAAAAATTTTGGGGTGTAACCTATAAAATTTCTCCAAAAAACACTCAAATCATTAAAGTTTATCCCTCCTTCTAGTGTCAAAATGTGACCAGTGAAATAGTATAGGTTAACTACACCCAATCCATGTGATTTCAAGGAATATTTAATCCACTATGCATTCATCCCAATAAGATATTCAATATCATTAAAAACAAGGAAGCCATTAAAACTAACATTCTAAAACATGAAAGCTTGACAAACATCTATTCTAAGACATTGAAACTTATCCTATTGGGGGAGTAGTGTCACATTGATGTGGAATGACGACCCTTTTCCAATCCCTTGGATAATGAGCTTGTTTCAATCAGTTTTATTGAAGAAAACTGTTGAAACTGATGAGAGATATATGTGAAACATGATGAAAGCTAATTTAACATGATATATGCTAAGATGTGTGTTGTAAATGTGTGAAAATCTATTCTAAATAGATTCTAAGCTGAAATATTGAAACCCTAATTAATAAATAAGCTAAATGTATGCATCTAAGTTACCATGGAAGCCATTGATGGAAGTTAAGCTATTATGCAAGTAATTAAACTAAAAAAGATGCTAAATATGTGTTAAATATGAGTTTGAATGTCAGTGATTTTAGCAACATAAGCTTGATGTTAAAAGATGGATCCATTTGTCTCCAAATAGTGACCTTTTTATAGGAGAGCAAATGAGAAATGGAGGGTTGAGATCAAGAAAGCTAATCAATGATCAAGGATGAAAGAAGTTGGAGGAATGGATCATGGATTCTCATCAATGGATAAGAATGAAAGATGAGATTTTAATCAAGGGCTTACATTCATCCAAACAAACACATTTTTAACTTTCACAAGAGGTCACAAGTTAACTTGCACATGAAGTCAAGTAAGTTTGTTAGAAAAGGAATATTCCTTAGAATATCCTCATGGGTGAAGAAAATAGATATTTAGTTAACTAGCAATCGCACCTTCGTGTGCAATGGGTACGTCGAAGATTTGTGGAGGGCATAAGAGGGATAAATGTGGTATAGTAGTGCAAATTTTTAAACATATAACTAAATTTATTTTTCATTTTTCAAATGAATCAAATACTTAATATTCATATATAAAAGAAAATGGAGAAAGTTGTCTTATTGCATAATTTTTTGGAAATAACAAAACTTATCAAAATCTTGTACAGATTGCTTTTGGCAACCCTAGTAATTGGTGCCCGTCTCATGAGAATGGATCTCATTTAGAAATGGTTTCAAATTAATTCTTTGAGTGGATAGTATTTTGTACATAATTTTCTTGTTTCCAACTAATTTTATTTCAGCATAATTCCTTGGGATAAAAAATCTACCACCTCTTCCTTCGACAAATACAAATTTTTTTTGAAATTCTTGAGACAAGTTTTTACAAATCTGAATGTAGAGATGTATGTGACAACATATAAAAAAATAAAAACTTTATCATACAACATACACAATCTTCCTATTGATTCCTATGAAAACCCCTCACAAAAGCAGTTGGACCATGTGCCTTATGTTTACAAGCAAAATTAGGTTTTCTGTGTCGGTAGATTAATGCTATGGACATAGCACCAATTGATGTTAGCAAACATTATCAAATTTAACTAAGCAAAAATATTTAAATTTATGCAACAAACTGAAAGACTTGTAATTGTCATCCTGATTCACAAATGGTATGGATAAATTTGAACAGGCCAGTCACAAGAGAAGGATACTTGTACCATTTTTTTCCATTGCCTGTAATAGAAGGATACATCATGTAATATGTATAGATAAACTACTATCTTCTAGAAATATGGAACAAGTAAATCATGATGGCAAGTAAATAATGTTGCAGTATAACTCAATATATAGTAACTTATAAAAGATAATAGCTAATAGATATCCTAGAAAAACATAAAAATAGAGAAAATATATGAAACCTTTGTAGCCTTAGCTTCAATTGCACACTCAACATGTCCAAAACAGGCAATGTTCCAAATTATTTGTATTTGGATTCGTCCCTAGAAAATATATGAGCAAATTGAGGAAGAGATTGGAAAGTTGCTATAGGAAAAAGTGTGTATGGTTGACGTAGGGGCATAGTCATTTCTTACCGGTCCTATTTTTGGAATTTATCCTTTTATGTTATCAAATGAAGGTTTTTTTGTTGTTGGGAGTCTATTGGGTGTGTAGGTGTGTCATTATCCTCAGTTATGAGGTATGTATGTCAATAACAAGCCAAGTCCACTAAATAAGTAATGATGATATCTGGTAAATTATTTTGTTCAAAAATTAATATTCTCAGTTGAATTTTCTCTAGTATAATTCTTGTGTGTAGGTTGCTTGAGCCAATTTCCCTTCAGTAGGTTCTTGATTTTGGTCTACATCAATAATAAACCATGAATATTTGCAATCTCAAGCAAACCAACTAAAACTAAACATAGTTTTTCAATGCAAATAGATAAATTCAATGGTTTAAAGTTCTTTTTTAGCAAAAGACCAACTATAGATGAAGGAAAACAAATAAGGAATCACTTGTGGGAATTTGGTGAATAGACCTAAGATTTTGACATATTTGATGATTCTTTAATATAAACAGTTGATGTAACTCCATTTACTATTTTTCGTTTATCTTGTTTACATGACAGTAAAATAAATAAGATATATAAATTATAAGAGAAGCACTTACCAGAGAGATATCTCCATCTTCCTAGTAGGTCCTTTTGTGAAATCGTCATTTATGTCTTGTTCTAATAGATAAATAAGAATAGCAGTAAGAACAATAAATATTGCTAGATTCAAGCACATTGTTAATGTAAATGGTTTCATGAATGAATGAGCCAACAAATATTACATACACCAAAATTTTCAGACAGAAAGAAAGGTGAAGGACAAAAGTGACCATACATGAATGAATGAGCCAACAAACATTACATACACCATAATTTTTAGACACAAAGAAAACTGTAATATTCTTAGCCTTTATTCTAAATAGACCAAAAACATATTTATAAACCTCGAAAACATCAAAGAAAATATTAAAAAAAACATATCCATAGATGTCCATACCCTATTTCAAAGCACAGTCAGGAAAAATGGTGGCAAAATTTGTGGAACTTGGATTTGCACCTACCAGTTGTTGTGTGAATCCTTCTAAAAGTTTATTTTGTGCATATCATACAATCTTGGAATTCTAGGAGACTGTATATCTTTGAGGTATTCTATCAAATAGTTCATTGCCTATGCTTTCACAATTTGGATACATGTCAACTGTTTTGACATGGGTTTTAGTGCACAAGCTTTTTTAACACTAATGTTAATTCATTTCATAAATAATTTCTTAAAATTAAAAATGTAGAGCTCCTATTTTTGAATTTTATTTGTAATGAATTTTTTGAAACTCCTAAAACTTCACTCCACATCTTTGATAAGGAAAACATCTCTTAAATTTTTTGAGTAACACTTTTAAAAATATAAGCAAAGAAAAACAATTGCATTTAACCATGCTTATTATTTTAGAAATATCTATATCATGATAGTACATATCTGTCATACTCTTAACTCTGTATATATCTACAATTTCTTGATATTAGAGAGCCCCTGCCCTATGCTAATTAAGAGAGAGAGATGGACTTTAGGTTTCTTTCCTATCTAGTATTACTCGGTAGTATATATGATAGGGAGGCTCAAATAAGCACATAACACTACCCACCCCACAAATTAACACCCCTACTTTAGTCTTAGCCTTATACCTACCCCTAATAATGCCAATAACAATAGTACTACCCTAATTCCTATTACTAAAATATCCCTAAACATATGATTTTCACTACTACTAGTATTACCCCTAACCATTGACTTAAAAGTACCTCAAACAAAACTACATTAACTACCAAGACTGGTCATTTTTTAAGATGAGTTTAAAATAACTTACCCAAATCAATATGCAATACCCTCCTTGAGGAAGTAATGTAGTATTCAAAGAAGGGCCAACTTGGCAATGGAACATTCGAACATTATGAACTTGTTGACTTAGCATGTCAAGATTTTAGGTTCGGAAAGAAAATAAAAAACCATACAAAATTTGCAAACATAACAAGAATCTTGCTTACAAATGTTATTCACGTTATTCACTTCCAAATAAGAAGAAATATAGTTAAAATTTGGACAATATGCAACCTAACCCTGTGTGAAACCCAAGTGGAGTTAACCCCTTCTAAGCATGATTTCGGATGGGATTTTGCACACAATTAGCCTACTCAAGCAAAATGCTCCAACCGTTGACATGCATTTTCATGATAGTGCCACTACAAAACTAGTAGTTGAATCAATAGAATAATTTAGGAAGACACTTTTTTTTAATGATGGTGCCACTACAAAACCAATAGTTGAATCAGTATGGTTTGAAGCCTTTAAATAAGCTAAAAAAGGGCTATTTTTGGGCAAGGAAACTTCAAAAATCTCTGCAATAAATGCAATATTGAGTATGAAATATGACTAGTGCTATGAAAATCAAGGAAAGACCACCAAGCACAGTATCAAAACTAAACCAGTCTCTCTATCACGCACAAGAAAATACCTGTTATGCTCATATTTGGTATTTTATTTTTTGTTAAAACAAATTTAATATAAAAATTCAATCACCAATGTGCCCTTGAGAAGGATGCATGTAGAGATGCTCATTATAGAGGACACATAAAAGCCTCTCATATGTCGCCCTGCCTTATGGAAGTTAACAATAAATAGCTCTTCAAAATTAATTTTGTATCCTATATAACCCTTCTCTCTCTAAAGAATTGTAATGATGCTAGTACCAAAATCTATTGATTTTTTTGCCAAGAATTCAAAACTAAAGAAACTCCTACATGACATCCATAAATAAAAGCTATACAAAAAATGGGGAGTTCATTTCATATGATGTTTGGAAAGTCTCACCCTTTATCTGATGCAAGAGCATTGAAAGTACCATAGAGGGTGAATTTAATTTAATGCAAGAAGATTCAAGTAGAAACTACGAAGGATCTTAGCAACAAAATACTTCAAATTCTCAGAGTTTTTAAGTTACAAATTCATTTTTATTGTTCAATCACACATGCAATAGTGTTTTTGCATTTTTCGTACTTTTTTATTACCTTGAATGAGAAGAATAGTTAGATCTTTTCTAAACATATTCTACTGATTGGCCTATTGTTCAAAATTTCTCAATTACAAGTTAGACTTATTCGTAGTTTCTCTTTGAAATGTGTGTTGTTCGAGTTGAAACTATAGAGGGTGACTTTGAATTAATGAAAGGAGATTCCAATAGAAACTTTGAAGGATCTTAGCAATAAAATGCTTCAAATTCTCAGTTTTTAATTTACAAATTCATTTTTACAATTCAATCACATATACAATAGTGTTTTTGCATTTGTCTTCCTCTATTATTACCTTGGATGAGAAGAATAGTTAGATATTTTCTAAACATATTCTATTGATTGGCCTATTGTTCAAAATTGCTCAATTATAAGTCAACCTTATTCACAGTTTGAATCGTAAAAAACAAATTAAAGAGGCCTTTGAAAAGTTATTACAACATCAACTCTATAAGCAATATTATTTGAGTTAAGATCCCACAAGTAATGCTATTGAATTAGAATTTTGCATTAGCTTTACATGTAAACATAATTCTAGTTCCAAATTTCATGTGATATGATTTGAGCTCAAATCCCATGTCAACTCATTCCTGGTCAAAGTAATTAGAGATCTTCACATAAAAAGCTTAACAATAAAGTCAAAATAAATTTAGGTGCCTTGCTACATAGCAGATTGAACTTTTGTTGTAGGTTTACAATTACAAGCGATGTTTACCATTATCTAAAATTTGAGCTTAGGTTAGGAGCAAAAATAGAGCTACTAATCTCCTTCATATTATCAAATCATCTCCACTTCTAAAATTCTTAACCACAAACCCCGTGTTGCTCCAAAATTCTTTTGTAGGCATTTAATCTTTGTACTATCCACTTGAAAACCCTAATCAAGCAATTTTAAACAACATATCACTATTCTCTCCTAAAAAAATCATGAAATCATCTCTCCTAATAAAATCACAAAAACCCTAAAAAATAACACCCAAAAACTATATAAGAAAGCATTGATTAGAAGGTAAACGATGTCGTGATGCTTAAACCTAGATTTTCATTTTAATAAACATACTCTAAAACCCTCGTCGAAACCTTATTTTCAAGCTATAGCTTGCCAAATTGGAGAAGTGAAAGGTCAATACAGTGAGGAAGAGTTTGAAGGAGCAGAAACCAATGTGCAGAGTTTGGAGGAGCCAAAAAAATAATACCCAAAAATCTATTGCAAAAATCGCTACAAGGCTATTTAAATCATCTAAATATTCTAGAATTTATTATAAGGTAAAGGATGTTGTAATGTTTAAGCCTAAATTTTTATTTTAATAAACATACTCTAAAACTCTCATCGAAACCTTCTTTTCAGGCTGCAATGTGCCAAATCAGAGAAGTGAAAGGTCAATACACTAAGGAAGAGTTTGGAGGAGTGGAAACCAATTTGTAGAGTTTGGAGGAGTGGAAACCAATTTGTAGAGTTTGGAGGAGCCAA
Organism: Sequoiadendron giganteum; assembly: GCA_007115665.2. Taxonomy (NCBI): domain Eukaryota; kingdom Viridiplantae; phylum Streptophyta; class Pinopsida; order Cupressales; family Cupressaceae; genus Sequoiadendron; species Sequoiadendron giganteum. The sequence continues at coordinate 579,391,588 of CM021105.1, forward strand.
AAAAAGAACACTCAAAAAGATATTGTAGAATACCGACACGCCTGAAGATAATTTGTCTTTTTATGTCAACGGTGTCCAGGAGAAAAATGTGTAGAATTTGCACGAAGCCCAGAATAACGATTCACAACCTGCATAGACATGAGCAGAGAAATATTTTATAGTCAAAAGAAGGTTAAGATAAATAGAAATGAGAAGTTCTATGTTTATAGAATCAAGCATTCTTTGTACAAGCATATTTTGTACTTCCTTTCTTAATTGCTTAATTTCTTCTTCATCATCTTTTTCTTTCTTTTTTTCTTGACCATGTTTTTCTTTACCCTTTTTTTCTTTACCCATTCTTTATTTACCCTTTTTTCTTTACCCTTTTTTCAATAACTTTTTCTTTAGTGTTGCTTGAGAGTTGCTGAAAAATGAAAGTTTTTAGCCTCTTATAAGTGTCTTCAGCTTAGTTGGAGGAAGAACTACCACTATTTGTATCATCCGAGACACTCCAACAAAGATAAATTTCCTAGTCACTACAAAGGAAGCTCATAGCTATTGGGAAAATTACCGACCACAAATTTAAATATCCAAGTTTTCCACTTCTAGTTAGTTTGTAGTTGAATGAGGCACAACCAAGAAATATTTCATAAAACACCTTTGGCTAGCTAAGGGAAAAAATTGTGTGCAACCTTTCTCGGCTATTCAACAATAAATATGAATCTACAATTGGCTTCCAAATTCCAATAAGAAAACCAAAACTAGAGCCAAATTTGAAGAAAAACTATTGGAAATTGTTGATGCCCATTCTAAATAAATGGATTGTATCATAAAATATGTAGAGAAAAATAAAGAAATATGCTAAATATTTATTTCGTACATTTACAAGCTTTTGGGTTTCTTAGATAACCTACAATGGATCCACCCACCTGGGAAGAGCAACAACACAATGTTAGTGATGAGCAACCTAAGTACAACAAGTTGAGAAAATCATGTTTTCTATTAATAGAAATATTAAATGCACAACCATCGATATTACTCTTCCATTATTTTAGGGCCTCTTTGCAATTTCCTCGAACAATTGGTCACCTAGGTGGCTTCCAAACGAAAAGGAGCAGCAACAAAGAATATGGAAAATGTACGCGTAGGCCAACTGGTCAGATTCCTCCATCTTTGTGTGAGCTTCCAGCACTACTTGAACTCCATATAGGATATAACCAACTGTCAAACAATTCCAAAATTCCATTTCAATTATATTAGCATTCCTAAAGCCAAGGCAATCTATGACTATATATGTATATGCTTTGAATCTAAACTTAGCTCTAAAAGTTGGTTTTCATTATCTAGTTGAGCATAGATCATCTAGATTTGAACATACATAATATGAGTCAATGAAGATTGACTTGAAACTACATAGAAATGCCAACTCATAATTACATAATTTGATATAGTAAAAAAACACCACCTAATTTATATAATATTGAAATGTTAGCATTTAGTGATTGTCTCATATGACTTGAATGTAAACTTCTTTCAACCCCAAAAGAATTCAGAAACTCTGATTTGAAGATAGAGAAATATAAAGAACAACATTTCTTAGTTATAAAGATCTAGGGTTCAATGCAATTCTGACTTACCTTAAAAAAGACAAAAAATGGAATTGCCAAGATAGAGTATGCCTCTGAAACCTCTAGTTTTTGTTCAACTTCGACCTATGTAGTAAAACTAAATAAATAAAAATTCACAAAACTGTATAAACCCTACAATTTAACAAAACTAATATTATTTAGGAGTAAAAAAAATGGGTGCATAGAAACTAACCTTGAGGAATTTAGCGTAAGGGGTATCTGTGCAGAGGTGGGAAAAGACTTGATCTATCTGCTTGGAGGCATCACACCATTCTACACAAAAGTGTAAAATTACAAGTTTTCCTTGGCTAAGAATGACGTCAAACTCTACTTTAGATTGGAGATCTTCTACATTGGCACCCATTTCCGCTCTTTGAAAAATGGTTTTGCCTGAATGGATTTTTGGGGGTTGTTTAGCTGAGAGGATAGAATTGTGTCATGTTGTCAAAGATGTTGGATAAAAAATAGGCAGAGCTTGCAATAAAAATACGAAACCCTACCACAACATAATTTTTTTAAATGACGCGAACAAAAAAAAATCTTTCTACATCTGTTGCTTCAATCTACTCAAGCAAAGTAGCCTTTTTCTGGCTAGTTTCCCATGAACAACATTATGATCTCGAGAAACTCAAATAACACAAATCTTCAGATGGCGGAGGGGAAAAAATCGTTATCACCTTCAATGTCAATGACTTCAAATAACACAGATATTCAGACGGTGGAGGGGCATAAATTGTTATCGCCTCACAGACCCAAAATCTCTACCTATGATATTTCCAGTGTCGTGTTTTCCAGGATGTGGAGGAGTGGTAACCAATAGCGGTAGGGAAAGTAGCAAAAAATGATGAAAAATAGCAGAAAAAGGGCAAAAAATGATGAACGACTAAGATTTGTTACATCGTAGTCCATGGCCTATTAGTCGGTCTGTGTCATTGGTCGTAAAAAGGGGTTGCAAAACTTGAGCATGGCGATGCCTTCGGCGTAATTAAATCCAAATTAAATTGTGCAAAGGAATATTCATGTTTTGGAGGAATTTGTAAAGTTGGAATATTCCCTTGCAAGTGGGGGGAATTAGATTTATTAGTAATTGAATAAATAAAACAATGTTAATTATGCAATTAGGAGAATTAGTTGATATTCATTAAATAAAATTATTAATGAATGGGGGAAAGATGGAATGATATTTAATTAAATAACTTAGGGTTATTTAATTAAATAATGAGACTTAGTGTTTTAAATTAAATAACTTGATGTATTTAATTTAATAGGATGAAATGTTAGCATGAAAAGGGGTAAATTAACCTGGTTAAATTAATGAGGTTAATAGATGCAAATGAGGCAATTACTTAAATAGCTAGGCTAATTTAATTAATTTAATTAATTAAGCGAAAAGAGGATGGGTTTCAGGACAAAATGATGTTAGTATACCTGATTCGAGTGCATGATATCCTTCAAGACATTTTTAAGTGTCTACAATATGTAAATAATTTTACTTTATATGAATTACAATATTAAAATTTAAATTGGATGTTGAATAGGTGAATGTTGGGCCTTCAAAATTAAGCCATGTCAATCAACGTGGTCATACGTCTTTCATTGAGGTAAGCGTGACTACTTTTTAATTATTATGTTTATAAAATAATTTCAGGTAGAATTTTGTAAAATAATGTTGTTTCGTTTGTATTTTATGACATGAATTCAAAATACTCTCAATATTCATAGAACAATGGAGGTGGGTATTGTTACAAAATAAAACTTTGATTCCTTTGATAGTGTTATGAGCCAAATTAGAAAATTTCATATTCTATTTATTATTTTATTCCACATCTATTAGTAGAAATTTGAATTATATTTATTTGTAGTTTAATTTATTTTTTGTTTCTTTTCACAAGGGGTCACAACTCTAGTTTGTACACCTACCCCTCAGATGGATGAAGAGAGGAAATTATTGTTTAAGATCAATTATGAGATGGTGTAATTGATTATTATTATTCCCTTATATTTCATTCTATAATTCATTTTTTTATATATTAATGTATTTTTTTTAATGTATTAGGTGGAGCTCAAAAAATTTAGAGAATACTTCAAGCCATTGGGTTTGAAAGAAACCATCATTGCTTGCCTCTCCATCCATTTGACAGGAAATAGCTTGTGAACTCTTCCCTTCCCCTAGAAGGAAGTGATTACATTATTAATTTATTATATGCATAAATGGCAATTTTATACATATATTTTTGTACTACAAATATGTTGCATTATACACCTACAAGGTTTTGTTGTAAGACTATATCCAGGTTTCTTGTAAATATAGTATGTACTTTTACGGACATATAGTATTGTATGCCTATATGTCTTTTTAGTTAATACATTTTTTTACCAATGTTGTCTATATTTACTATAAATTATTATTAGATGATACACATTTGATTTCTTTTAATTTATATTCATTATAAATATGTCATCCAACTATCTAATTTGATACTTATAGCATGAATGCTAAAAATCCAACCTTACCTTGTTTCAAAAATTCATGATTCACCCCTTGGTTCAATTGATATTTTAGTTTCTCTTAGGTTTTCATGTGTGATGTCATTTGTATGTGAATTATCATCTTGGATATTACTTCATAATGTTAATTTTAAGTGCATAATTATGGAATAGTAAAACATTGATCCATTAGTGAGATAAAGAATAGACACAAGAGTAGGAATCCATGTGTCATGCAAAAGGTAAAACATAACTATTAAATTATACACTTTGTTTTGTGTGTTGAATCATAGGGCATTTAATTTGGAAATATTTTACCAAGTCATATCTTTATGATATAAATTACCTCACTTTAAATGTAAAAACACTCATATACTTTACATTACACTCAAAAAAATAAACACAACTAACATACACTGTAGTATTATCATTAAATAAAATTGAAATGTGAATGTGGCATTGGATTGTAATGTAATTAGCTACTAAATATTGGCACTTATGTTTGGTACAATCAACAGAGTATTTTTTATGTGTTTTAATAAACCTACAAGATGAATAGAATATGACAAATAGAAACAAGAAGTTAAAAGAGAAACATAGTTCTTTTATTGTCTTCCCAAAACCACTTTGAGGGGGAAACCTCTCAATAGATCATATGCTTGAATTAAAAATTTCCAAGATATATTCAACTTAGAAAGTCTATATGTTATGATATTTCTTGGAAATATTTATAAAAAAATAGAAATATAGAAAAGCACTTTGAGAAGGTTACTTGCAATAAGGTTACTCCACAACACCTAGAAATCACCTACAAGAAATTATCCTATCACAAAAGAAAGATCGAAGTCATTGATATGCTTCTGCAACCTTGAGAAGAAATGATCCATAAAAGCAACTAATTTGTTGTGAAATAATTTTAATAGTTCTAAATGAATGATTGCAATGAATGTGTATGCTTATAAAAGCATGAAAAAGCAAACCATAGATGATGATTGTACTAGATTGTGACAAGTGTTTTAATCTCATGCAATGAGATAATTAGCCCAATCTAATAATAAAAGCACTCCTAAGTTTAGCTTAAGTGAATAAAGTAATAAGGGACTTACTAATTAATTAATGATTAATTAATTATCAAGTGATTATCCTAATTACTCGAACACCCCCCTTAAGATCAACTTAGGGAGAAGTTCTAAAAGCCTAATGTAGAATGCAATGAAGGATGCATGGATGGGTCCCGAATACAAGTGTTGATGATTTACCAATTGAAATGAAGAAAAATAGGGTTTCCCAAAATGGAAAAGTAAGTCCAAAAGAAGGAAATAGACCCTATCTTCCTCAATTCATTAAGAAATGAGATCCCCACCTCAAATTGACTAAAAAACCTTAGGTGAATAAATTTAAGGTGAGAATATTCATATTTACTTATGCTTGAAGGACGGGGGTCAAGGTCAAACAACACTTTTTGGAGAAAAACTAAAAATAGAAAATCAGCTCCAAAATGCAATCTATCACTTGGATTTAGTAGATTAAGCATAAAATTGAAGGAACCAATAAAGTTTTTGGAAGATCTGAGAGTGAATAACAATATGCACCTATCACAAAATTTTGTTTCTACAACCCTGACTAGGATTCATTCACCCAAGGGAAAATGGGTCCAGGTAGCCTTTTCTAGAAAATTTTGGATCTGAGATTTGAGTCTAAAACATGCACTTCTTCGTTGTAACTTTGAACCTTCGCTCTCGGATCCAGAGTTGTGATAAATCTACAAAACAAAATTGTTGTTTGGTGATGGATAAGGGTTTACCTCAATCAAACCCCAAGTTGGTAATTAAATCTTGATGAAAAATACAGATCTGAAACATAAAATGTGTGTGCAATCCCTAACCTCTAGTGTGTCTAAGATTAAGGAAGGTTAAAATTAAAAGGAACCATATTCAAGTGTGTTAGAACAAGATCCCTTAAATGAACATGAACAATGATGAAGACCTACTTTGGGAGATCTCAAATCACCCTAATAAGTCACAATGTTGAATATACCTTCCTTTAGATAGAAAGTAGAATGATAATAGAAGATGGAACCACTTAGGAAACAATTCATTAGGCTTGGTTGAATGCCTTAGTGCATCTCCCAAAACCTAGAATCCATCATGATCCTCCATAGGCATCTATCATCAATGCTTGCCAATACTTGATCTTGATATCAAAATGAGCTTTAAGACCTACAAAAACAACTAAAAATTTTACTTGAAGGCTTCACTTTTGAATGCTTGATTAACTTCTCCTTGCTCTTGAATGTGAACACTTGTGATTTCATGTGGATTTATCTTCTTGTCTAGTGAAAAATGATTAAAAGACTTAGTTTTATAGGCTTCCTTTCTAATTTCCCATTTATTAAATCCCGAAAGCTAACACTTGGAATTTGAATTTGAAACCTTAAAATGCCTCCAAAAACATATTTTAAGTTGAGTTTAGGAACTTAAGGAGGACACATTCACCCAGGGGAAAATGGGTTCTGACCTAAAACATCAAGACCTAATAAATTTTGAGGCATTAATTTAATTAATAACATTTATTCAATGCAGGAGATAGTTTCGGAAAACAAATAAAATAGGCCTTGGAATTTATATAATAAAGGGTATTTGGGGCCCAAAAATGAGGTTTAAAATTCATAAATGAAAGGTCACTGAAAATATCTGTAATTTTTTGCATTATTCTCCTCTCAAGATTAGTGTAGGAAGTTATTCTGCTACCTTAGCTTATTCTGCTACCTTAGCTTCCTTACACCCATGATTCTGACAAAGAACAAAGCAGTAGTTCATGCAATGGTCCTCATCATCAATCTTCACACCAACAAAACCCAGTTGAGCCACTAGCATATTGAATGTGTTCAAGTGATCAGGAATTGAACCTCCTTCCTCCATCCTCAAGGAATACAACTTCTTCCTCAAGAAAAGTTTATTCACCAAGGATTTCCCTTGATAAATATCGCCAAGCTTCTTCTAAAGAATAGCTACAGTTTTCTCCTCATGGACATTCAGGAGCACAAAATCAATCAGACAGATTCTTACCAGACCCTTGGCTTCTTGATCCATTAAATCCCAATCATCTTGGGAAGTTTTTATTGGTTTTGTACTAGATATTGTAGCTCATAGATCCTGGTCTACAAGCATATCCTCCGTTTTGAGTTTCCACAACTCAAAATTGCCACCATTGAATTTATCCATCTCTATTCTTCTTGATGTTCTTGCCATTTTAAACCTACAACAAGATTTCAATGTTCTCTTTGCAAGAACCACTAAATCAAGATATGCACAAAAAACCCTTCTAACCCACCAAGGATAGGAAATTTTTTCGGGCTTTGATACCAATTGAAAGGAAAGCCAAGTGTGGAAACGCTTACCTAAATTCAAATCAATCAGAAGAGGGTTGCAAAAACATCATTTTAAATCTTTATTCTATTATAGTTTCTTAAGAATGCACATGCATTAATTTAATTTTTAGATTTTAAGCATAAAACACATAACATCGAATTTTTCATGGGAAAACCCTTTCAGGAAAAAACCCACACACCAAACCATAGATCAATTGTATTACAATAATAAGAAAATTACAATCAATATCTAGAGTCTATGCTCTTGCAGGTGTAGTTTCACAATGTTATAATTCTAAAGTGAAGCCGACAGCATAACGATATCACATAAGTTACAATAGTCTCTCTTACAAATGACTAATTCATTAAATATTTTATACATCTCCAATATGGGTGCCTAAGGTTGCCATGTGGCATCTCCATAGTCTCTTTATGCATGAAAACTGTAACAAAGAGCATGCATTAGTCTTAGCTATCCACAAAAGCATCCTGCCAATCATACACTGACATACATAAACATGCAACCAATATGCAAGATAAAAATTACCATAAATCATGCAACAATAAAGCTAGGCGTCTACCATGAGAAAATCTAATTTTCTACCAATTTAGAACTCACCCACAAATCTTAGTCACTCTAAGTGACAACTAAGTCTTCATAAAGCAACTTTCCCTTTCGAGCCTTAGTCCACAAGTCAAACTGATGCCACATGGAATCATGGCACACCTTTGAGAAGTTTTTACAATTTTCATTGCTCAAAGTTCCCTCATGATGACAAGTGTTAACCCTTCCTTTCTCTTTGTTCTCATACAATGGAATATGCCAACAAGCGGGTCCCAAAACTCACCACACAAAAACACTTGGCATCCAAGTGCTCCTCCTAGGAATTTTACAAATTCCTTTGCCTAGATTGAGCATTCAAGTAAAAAGTGACATTGTTCCATGACACAGGTTGACCAACCAACATACCCCCTACAAAATAGGAAACTTCCAAGTGGGTCCCACTTCCTAAAAAATAGGAGTAGCTCAATTTTTATTTCTTGGCATAGAAAATACTCCTATAAAATAGGAACTCCTAAAAAAAGGACATAATGTTGAGACACCAATTCCAACAACACCTTGGGACACTAAGATCCAATTGGGATACTAGTGTCCTATTGCAGTGCTTGTATCCATTTAGGGTACTTGAGTCAATTTTGGGTGCTTGTGTCAATGACGCTTTTCCTGCACTTGTGTCCCTATAGGGGTGCTAGTGTATTGACTAGTGAGCACCCTTAGAATAGGGAGTGACATATAGGACCCCTAAGCACTAAGGAATCACCTAAGAGTTTCTACAACAACCTATGAACCTAAAAGCGACAAAACACTGCTCAAGGTCAAACAAAGAGTTTGATTTCCTCGATCGATAGAAATCACAAACAATCGAATGAGAAGGTAGGGAGGAGTTTTAGCACCTCCTCAACACCCCCAACTCTTGCCTTAAGCAAGAAAACACCAAAATTAAGAGATACAACATATTTGGGTTTGACGGGTCCACAACATCATTCAAGACTACTCCAAGACACTTACATTCATTTTAAACCCAAGGGAAATATTCCTACATTTATTTTAATCCCAAATGAAATATTCCTATGTTCTTTTTAACATTGAATTGCATAAGCGTAATCATCCATAATATGATCGTGCTCGATTCCAACACCAAGTCACCTAACTAAGACTAATTAAACTATTAATTATTTATTAATTATAATCCATCTCAAAGATAGGTCCAATACATCACATTGTTATAATTATATCAAATAGGACTCAAATGTCCTTTACATATACAATTTGCATTTAATTGAAAATAACTAATTGTATAAAGTAAAAATTAGAGTCATAACATGATACAATGATGAATTTTGACCCTTGAACCTTGTGGAATCAAAGGATCCACTCCCACTATGCTAGGAGATAGTCACATGGGCCACAAACACATTAGGAGAAGGATTACACATGCGCCATACATGAAGTATACACTCAACATGCACATCATATAAATCACTCATCTAGTATCACAAGATGGATCAAATATAAGTCCTCATTAGGAAAAATCACTTGTGTCACATCACATAATCCTCATTGGGAAAACTCACCAATTTCACATCACAAATCCTAATTGGGCAAACACACCAATGTCACATCACATAATCGTATTTGGGTAACTCACCACTAGGAAAGCACAAGGATCATCATTGGTCCAACTCACCAATGGTGGAGCATAAACACACTAGACACTAGGATTGTTGAGAAAAGGTTGTCATTGATGTCAAGGTATTCGAAAGAGTGCAATCCAGAAGTGCAATCTGAAAGATTGAAATTACTTTCATGGTGTTTGGCTCCACATTCTACTACAGTTGAATGTTATGGCCTATAGTTTGGAACTAAAGTAAGGTTACTCATGATGTATCAGATTCCTGAGTTTCAGAGGTTGAGCTTCAACAAACAAAAAGTTAGAAGTGATAGAGTGTTCACTGTTATAGTTGGTCGACTAGGTTGATTTTCTAGATTGATGTGCTAGAGGATTGTAACGTGCACTAAAAAGAGGTAACATGTTGATGTTAATTGGGGCCATGTAATTCTATGTTTGTTAATGCATCTAGTGTACTGCGGTGATCCCACAATACTGGTTTACAATTTTTGGGCAAACTAGACACTGAACTGATTTTTTTTAACTAAATCTTGAATTTTAGGCTCCTATAGCAGCTAAACCATGAGGAATTTGAAGATGATGCAAACTATTGATTTGTGAAGTTTTGTATATAGATTCTAAATATATTTTTTTCAAAAAATTTGGAATCAGATTGCACTTCTTTTTCCATCTCCTTTGAAAACTAGCTTTTTTTTTAAAACAACATTTTTAAGGAGTGACACTCACCATATACAACATAACTTTTTTTGTATGAAGGTTGAAATTCTAATTTTTTTGAATTTAGATTTTTAACTATGATATCTAGCACTTTCATTTGGTTTCATAGTGTTTTATTAAGTATTTTTTCCTTAATCAAGTTTCAAAGTCAAACCAATTATAATTCAAACATAGGCAGACCGTATACAACATAACTTTTTGTGTATGTATCAAAATTAAATTAATTTTTTTTAATGGATCAAGGACATCAATACCCAGTTTGAACATATTTTTTAAAATTTTATTTTGATAATATTCTATTTTTCCACATGTGAATAAAAAAAAGCTTGATTTTCGGTGAAAAACCTATGTTTAATAAAACTGAAAAAACAAATACATAATAAAACCAAAAAATATTAAAATTATATTGTTGGATAGCTCATTATGAGGACTACCATAATAATCTTAAATAAATTTTAAATGGATTCATTTGATCCCCCAAAAGGTAAATCAAAAGTGACTTTTTATTAGCATTTTGATAGGTGTAAAGGAGACTCTGTTATAGGTATGGTTTAAAACTAGCGGGGTTCTATCTAAGGGGGTTTGATCTAAGGTGGTTTGATCAAAGCCTCTTCAATTGGAATCCTTAAAATGGAAATTTTTAAGGCTTGAATCATTAAATTTTCTAAAAAATATGTGATTTCAGCAAAAATCAGAATCTCCCAGAACTTGTAAACTAACTTTGTGGGATCACCCTGTGTGCCCCTTCTTGTTTAAAATGTAGGCTTTTGGACTTGACTATTACATTTTTTATTAAGTAATTTGTTTGTGGTTGACTTGTAAATATTGAAAATATGTTCTAGGTTGACATATGAATGTAATCATCATTGTAATGCATATATATTGTTGATATAGGTCCATTCTAAAAAAGAAGAGATGTGCATATTGTGGAAGAGTTTTGCAAGATGCTTATTCAAGTAACAAAGATATAGAAATGTGTGTGAATCAAGTTGGGGATCCAATACACATTGAGAGAGAGTTCTTTATAGAAGATCATATTTGGTTGATGTGGTAGTCTGAGTTTGGAAGGTTCACATGATTCATATCTTATTGTAATTGAGGTTGGTGCCTCATATATGAGTTGGTGTTCAGTTCTTGAATTGGTAAATTGGTGTCTCTTATAGGTTGGTGCCTGCAAATTCATTATAAGGGAAATGGTGTCTTCGATGGGTTGGTTTCCATAAAATTTTGTAAGTTTCATATTTATTTGTGAGGTTAAATTTGGATAATAGATCCAAGCAGCTATCCTCACCGTGGTTTTTCCCTTCTAGGTTTCCACGTATATCTAGTGTTCATTTATGTGGATGTGTGTTTATGTTTATCATTTTGATAATTGTTTTATGTTAAAGTAATCTCCAAAAAAATTATTAATGAAATATTAGTTTGAAGCTAAGTTTTTGCATATACTATGAAATGTGGTAAAATAGGTTGGGGGAAAGTGTTATGAAAGGGGGTTCACCATAAAGACTTGTTTTCCTAATTTCATTCAAGGAAATGAGATCCAAAATAATGAAGTGACTATCAATCCTTAGGTGATTCAAATTAAGGTGTGAATCAATAGATTTCCTATCTATGCAAGGACGAGGGTAAAATCTAAATAACACTTTGGAGAGAAAGATTAAAACCATCAAACAAACTCCAAAATGCGAGCTATAAAATATAAATGAAGAATAATAATCAAATCTCATAGAAACAATAATAAAAAGGAAGATTTGGAAAGGGGAAAAGGATGAGTACCTTTCACCAAAATTCACCTTTTAAAGCTCACTGATGACTCATTTTCCCTATGGCGAATGAGTCCTGGCTAGGGTTCCTAAAAAATGATTTTTGGGTTCTCTTATGTTGTGTTTGCACTCCTAGATTCTCAATTCTCATTGTCGGACAGCTAAAAATAAATTTTATAGAGGAGTTTCGATGATATGACAAATTTTCTTGCAACTTTGATAGCTTTGCAACTTTCTTCAATTTTTCTCTTAAAAGGATCTTCAACCTAAAATTTGCAATCACCCATCAAAGAGAGAAAAATGTTGTTTTGTTAGGGAATGGGGGTTTACCTTGGTCAAACCCGGTTGTGGTAATTAAACCTTGTAATGAAACAATGAAATAGCATGAAGGAATGATGAACGAATGAAAATATGTAACAACTCACCAAACCTTATTTGAACCTTAAATTTTAGATCTGCAATTAGCATGAATTAGCTTCAATGGATGTGTATCTTGATCATGAAATTTGATTAGAAACAATATATGAATACTTGCATAGATCTTGAACACTACATCATCATATTAGCTCAAACAACATGTATGATGCAAGAGATCTTTGACATGATGATATGAATATTGATTATTGCAATCATTTTCAATAATTTTTCCCTTGAATGCCTTGAAAATGCTCTTGAATTGCTCTTGATCTCACAGACTTTACTATAAGGATGCTTGTAGAAAAACTCTAGGATCTTAGGATTTGCTAGGATGAAACATAGTGAAATGACCTCTTATTTATACATATCTTAAGATTAAATCTCGAAATTCAAATATCAAAGTCGACGATGAATTATACATTTGAAATCATTGAAAAACTGCCAAAAACATAGTTTGAATTTAAGTCCTAGGTGCAAGTGAGGACCCATTTTCCCTATGGTGAATGGGTCCTAGGCCACTTGCCTAGGACACACATTACTCAATGTTAAGCATATTGTTAAATCATTTATGAATGTTGGGTTTTATGCCTTGGAATTTGCAATTAATTAGGCTTGGATTTGAATTAAAGGGGCTAATTAAGGCAAATTAACCTCAATTAATTAATGAAGCCCTAGGTTAGTGTGAAAGTGTAACTTGGTACACCTTACAACACCAAAAACAAGGCACAATTATGTGCATTTTAATTAAAAGGTCCCTAAACTTAACGTGAATATACATATTACAACACTAAATTAAGGCATCATTAAGCTCATTTTATTATTAATTATTTATTCCCAAATTAAGTGTGAAAAAAGGATACTTTTTCCTACACTAAATTTAGCCCCCACTTCACTTTAGTGCAAGGATGAGTGCAAGCGCAAACTCACACTAAAGTAAACATTCAAGACACCTATGTACGCAACAATGATAAAGATACATGATCATACACCATCAAAGACCAAGACAATCAAGCCTAGATGGTCTGATCAGCATGAAACACATATAATCCATCAGTTTTTGTGCTCACTCTAGGGTAGTGGAACTTTAGGCTGTCCACTAGGTGAGTATCCCAAAAAGGTGGCAAATGAGAGAATCATATTAGGCTCCCATACCATATCAAAGCTATCCTCTTGACAACTTCAATAAGGCACCATAAGGCAAGGCTCCATAAGAAAGCAAGGTGTGTTATGCTAGGTGGCCTTGAATTTAGAGTTAAAGCTTCCTAAGGCTTAACAAGTTGTGTTATGCTAGACACCTATGAACAAGGCAAGGATCCACAGAAAAGCAAGGTGTGTTATGCTTGGTGGCCTTGAATTAGAGTTAGAGCTTCATAAGGCTTAACAAGTTGTGTTATGCTAAACACTTATGAACATTAATGCTAGTAAAAGTTTTTTGTTCAAAGGTATTTTGCTTAGTTCATGTAAGGTCTTCTTCTTAGGGAACATCATGCCTAATGTCTCCAAGAGAGGACAAGTCAAGAGTAAAAGATTCACAACTTAGGGAATGCAGTGTGTCAAATCACCACTAATAGGAAAGTCGTATGCTAAGAAATATCACACTCTTGGAGGACATCAAACCCATTGAGACCACCAAGAAAAGGATGCATCACAAGAATAAAGAAAATCGTACCATGAAACATGAGAAATGTTGAAATATATTATCAATGTATGCCCCCACTTTAAAGTGGTTGCTAACACCATTGTTGTGAGAAATTTCTTTAAAAGTAGCCAATGCTCAATCCTAAGACATGAGAGCTTACTTAGAAATCCCTATGACAAGTCATATGTTTCCAAAATGAAGCTACACCATAAAAAAGGAAGGAGGGGTTTCCCCAAAAATACATAAGGGATCTACAGATTTGGGGTCAGTATATCTTTGCTACAATGTTGTTATAGATCTCAAAAATGTCATCATTCCCCAAATACTCATAGAACTAGAAGAATGACACAAAGAGAGCGAAAAAAAAGAAAAATCCTTTTGGGTCAACATGGAAGAGACCTAAATATCTCAATGCCTTGCTTCATCCCCAAAAGGAAAACACAAGACAAAGAAAAGATAAAATTTTATGAAATAGAGAAGAATGTAGATACAAATAGAGGAATGCACAAAAATGTTGGGAAAGTCTGCCTCAAATTTATGGTATTTTCCCTTGGAAACTTAGGTGATTTCCTCATGTTTCTGGCCTTTACCACCATAATGTTGCAGGTTAGACTTGGTGGCGCAGTTGAGTGGTTTACCGCTCTACCGCAGGCCACTCTGTTCGACGATTGAGCGGTGCTACCTCTCTACCGCGGCGGTCTTCGTTATGCTTGGCACTGGTGTGGTGAGCGGTAGCAGTCTATAAGGCAGTTACCACCTTACCACAAGGTGCTCACCATGGTGGTTGTGGTGTGACCGCTAGTGGTCTACCAGAGCGATCACCGCCCTACCGCGGGGTGGCCTAGTAGCCTCCGGGGTAGCGCGGTGTGACCATTGATGGTTTGGTTGGCGGTTAACGCCACACCGCAAGAAGACTTGGAAGGGACGGCGGTGGTGTGGTTGATGGTGTCAGTTGGGGCTAGTAGTTACCACCATACTACGGGCAGTCAACCTATGCTCAGCAGTAGCGCGGTTGGACGTCGAGGTCATGTCGACAAAGGCTTACCGCCATACTATGAGGTGAGTTCAACTGGGCAACGGTATCACGGTAGAAGGCAGGGTGAGCTCGGGCGAGCTCACCACATTATCGCGGCCTGGTCGAATGGACTCGATAGTAGCATGGTAGAAGGCCGAGAGAGCTCAGAGCTCTATTGACCGAGTTGGACCGACAGTCAACAATGATAGACAAATGAGATGGTGACATGTGGAAAGATCTTTATGATCTAATTGGCCGAAGCTTGATTTCTTGATTGCGATTGGGTTGCATTTTTGAATGGAGGTTGACGGACATGTCTGAAACTAGTTTTAATGTTGTGCGGCTCGATGCACGTGGATTTAGCGGTGCATGTTATCAGTAATGGAAAGCTTACAGGTGGATAATTGATTATCCTCATGACCGTTGTTTGTTGAGTTGGGCTGAATAGGTAAGCACACAATAAAAGATTATAAGTAATCTTGTGCGCAGTTTTATTAGGATGATGAGCGATTAGAGAGAGGCTAAGAGTGTTCAACCAGTCTTGACTATGAACACTTAGTCTCTCATTTCTGATCGATGTGAACCTATGATGCCTTGAGGTTGAGCTGGCTACAAGGCTGGCTGAGAGTGTTTCTAAGGAGATGAAGGGAATCTGCATGATATTTCATTTAGGGCATTGTAATCAGGTGAAGGTTCTCTTATGTTGTTGCCTGTATTCTCCAGATGGACAAGATGTATCACTCCTGAAGAGCATAGCTCTGGTTTTGTATTGTAACTGTTTTAGTCACTGAATAATACATGTGAGCTGAGTGTTTTGGAGGGTGGGTTTTTTACCCGAAAGGGTTTTCCCCATGTATATCTGTGTGTCCATAGTTTTGTCTTTCATGTGGCTTGATTATGTATCTTGAATCTTTGCTTGTGTTAAATCTTTTATTATGGTTAAGCATTTACTTTTCTTAGTAGGATCAATGGGGGATGAACTGTGCCTATTTCCGCTTTATGGAATAGTTGCTTGTGTCTTTGAAGTGATAAAAATGGAAATCACTAAGGCACTATTGTCTTAGATGTTGATCTATGATGACAGATCGAATCCGTATCCCCAACAAAAAAGAGAGAGATACATCAAACAAAACAATATGGGGGATCACATTATGCATATGTAATTACAAAGAAGCATGAAAAAGAAAATAAAACAAGATACTAGTAAGGCACATGTGATTCAACCTATAGTAGGCTGTTTGCATCCCAATCTTGATCGGTATATACGAAAGGCAGACAACTAGCCAAAGGGACAAGATCAAGTGAACTATGATACACACCAAGTTCAACACTCTTTCTAGGAGAATTCCCATTTAAGCTCATAGAAGAGGAGACCAATGAATTCAACTCATTATGCACTTGTTCATCAATCTTTGTAATATCAATATCATCATCTAGATTAATCACAATAGGAGGTTGAATGATAATATCCCTGGAAGGTTCTTGTTTACCTTGTGGTGATGGTATAGAATCATCATGCATTGCTTCAGGAAAGTTTGGATTTTAATTTTCTATGTTTCTCTTTTCTTATTTAGTTTGTAATATATGAGCAATAGCACGATGTCTATGCCTATGCTCTCTATCATTTCGGTTTCGTTTCAATTTTTTTTTAATTTTTTATTGTGTAGGAGCGGGTTTTTCGATCATAGGTTTATTTTATTCCCTTAAGGTAGGAAGGAAAGGGACCAAGGGAGTTTGTTCAACCACTTTCTCTTTAGCTTTGTAAACTTGTTTGATTTTAGGAGGCATAATGAGATTGTTTTGATTGTCTCATGGTCTCTTATATGAAATGGTAGGAGGATTTGTAATAGGTTTCTCTTGGATATTTGGAAGGGCTTTTGGTTCAATCATGGTTTCGTCAAGGATAGGTGGCTCAATCACGGGTTGAGGCATATTTTTAAGGGATAATTTTTCTATGCGCTTTGCCTTAAACTTCTGATATGATTTGAAAAATAATTCTTCATGGAGTCTAATAGGTTCAATAGGCTTGGGGAAAAATAAATCCAATGAAAAGTTCCCATAGGAAGACACAGGATTAAAGCCACTATGATGCATTATAAATATCTCATTTCCAAATGGAAACTTTAAACATTTATGCACAATCGACATGATGAAATTCATGGAGTGAAGCCATGTATAGCCTAACTTCATATGAAATTGGTCCAACAACAGGATGATGGTGAATGAGACATTTAATGTTTTTGGTCTGACTTTTAGAGGGAGATTTATCGAGCCAATCGTAGGACAAGCAAAACCATTACGTGTTTTGATCCATGCTTTTGATCTTTCATATGTATCTTGATAAAGTTCATGAACAAATAGGAATTCTTCAGTGATCACATATCTACACAAATGAGATAAATTAATATCCCATTGGTAGGCTTGTCATTGATTCTTCTAGCTATGTAAAGAGGACCATTAGGTGCATGCTTGATTATGTCTTTTTGTGAGAAAGCAATATCAAGGGGCATTTTATTTGGCACATATGAGGTTTAGCTTCAATAAATTTGACTGAGGTATGTATGTTATCATTCTCTTGATATTTGAAGATCTTGTTAAGGGGGTCACCGAGGCCACATAAAATTTATATTCCATGTTCACTCTTAAGCATCTTTCTTAAATTAGATAGTGTAGTAGTTGCATCAGGTCTCACAAGATTTTGCATTTTTTCTAAGCCTTCATCTATTCTTATGTTTTATTGTGGGATATGAAAAACTTCATGCACATTGGTTGTAGGTAGGGAAGTCATTGGAAATATGCAGGTTATAATCCATAGGGGGTTGATTATCAACACTATTAGAAAGAGAGTTAGAAAACCCAAGATCCACGATGAATGGTGTCTTGCAGGATGACATGAGTCTCGAACTACGTCTCAAATTAGTATTGCTAATAGGAAACCAAGTTGTAAAGCTCATACAATATTTCACAAACTTAGTGTACACACCCAAAATGGAAAGAGGGTAAAGTGCAATGCAATGACCTAGGATGTAATATGTAAATGCAATTTTCAGATTCTAAAAAAGGTAATTTTCTGATTACACTACGCAAAAACCTAAAAAAATATGTCTTGTAAATGCAATTTTGAAATCACACAATGCACAAAATTTATCAAATGAAGCTAGACATGACCAAATTGAAGAAACAAAAATCTAAACACAACAAATAGGAATGCATAAATGAATGTTTTAATGCCTAGAAAATCAGAATATGACCTTGATTAAGGACTCATTTGCCTTAGGGTGAATGGGTCCTAGGCGAGGGTTTTGAAACAAATTTTTAAATATTTTTTAGTAATTTCCAAATTTTGATCTAATATAGCAAGTTTTAGTTTTAATTTTTTGTGAAATGAGGATTGAATGCAAATGCAAAATGTGACAAAATCACAACCTAGAACACCTAAATTTGATATGCAATTTTGTTTCAATTTTCAAATGTAAATGAATATGATGTAATGCTATGTAAATGATATGTAAGATGATTGATTTTTTTTGTATTTTTTCAGATTTAAAGAATGAAAAATATACAATCCTTAAATCCTTAAATGAAATGCAAAGTTAAATGCAAACTAGACACCTTAAATGAGACTCAATTCAATGTAAAGAGATGCAAATGAATGCAAGATCTAAATATAGGATGAAAGAGGACTCCAAAATTAGAAAATGCAATGATCAAACTAAGGTTTGAACAAAAATGAAACATGAAAAATAGGTTGGGGGAAAGTGTTATGAAAGGGGGTTCACCATAAAGACCTATTTTCCTAATTTCATTCAAGGAAATGAGATCCAAAACAATGAAGTGACTATCAACCCTTAGGTGAGTCAAATTAAGGTGTGAATCAACAGATCTCATATCTATGCAAGGATAAGGGTAAAATCTAAATAATACTTTGGAGAGAAAGATTAAAACCATCAAACAAACTCCAAAATGCAAGCTATAAAATGTAAATGAAGAACAATAATAAAATCTCACAGAAATAGTAATCAAAAGGCAGATTTGGAAAGGGGAAAAGGATGTGTAACTTTCACCAAAAGTCACCTTTTGAAGCTCACTGAGGACTCATTTTCCCTATGGTGAATGGGTCATGGCTAGGATTCCTGAAAAATGTTTGTTGGGTTCTCTTCTACTGTTTCTACACTCCCAGATTCTTAATTCTCACTGTTGGATAGCCAAAAATAAATTATGTAGAGGAGTTTCCATGATATAACAAATTTTCTTGTAACTTTGACAACTTTGCAACTTTCTTCAATTTTACTCTTCAAAGGATCTTCAACCTAAAATCTGCAATCACACATCAAAGAGAGAGAAATGTTATTTTATTAGGGAATGGGGGTTTGCCTTTGTCAAACCCCTTTTCGATAATTAAACCTTGTAATGAAATAATGAAATAGCATGAAGGAATGATGAATTAACAACAATATGTAACAACTCACCAAACCTTATTTGAACCTTGCATTGTAGATCTACAATTAACATGAATTAGTTTCAATGGATGTGGATCTTGATCATGAAATTTGATTAGAAATAATTTCCTTGAATACTTTCATAGATATTGAAGACTACATCATCATATTAGCTCAAACAACATGCATGATGCAAGAAATCTTTGACATGATGATAGAAATCTTGATTGCTACAATAATCTTCAATAATTATGCCCTTGAGTGCCTTGAAATGCTCTTGATATCATAAAATTTTCTATAAGGATGCTTGCATAAAAACTCTAGGATCTTAGGATTCGCTAGGATGAAACATAGTGAAATGACCTCTTATTTATACATATCTTAAGATTAATTCCCAAAATTCAAATATCATAGGCCAATGTATTGAATTGTACATTTGAAATCATTGAAAAACTACCAAAAACATAGTTTGAATTTAGGTCCTAGGTGCAAGTGAGGACCCATTCGCCCTATTGCAAATGGGTCTTAGGCCACTTGCCTAGGACACACATTACTCAATGTTAAGCATAATGTTAAGGCATTTATGAATGTCAGGTTTTATCCCTAGAAATTTGCAATTAATTAGGCTTGGATTTGAATTAAAGGGTCCAATTAAGGAAATTTAACCTCAATCAATTAATGAAACCATAGGTTGGTGTGAAAGTGTAAAGGTACACCTTACAACACCAAAAATAATGCATAATTAAGTCCATTTTAATTAAAATGGCCCTAAACTTAATATGAATATACATATTACAACACTAAATTAAGGCATCATTAAGCTCATTTTATTATCAATTATTCATTCCCAAATTAAGTAGGAAAAATGATACTTTTTCCTATACTACATACTGATTCACCCCCTCTAAGTATATTTATGTGTCTAACAAGGATAAGATGCTAGAGAGCTAAGTAGGAAGTGTCATCACGATGCTCACCAATATGTCACACATAGAATCTATTGCCTCTCTCATATGGATGAGGCTACTTTACCTTACAATACCCAAGCTCCCTCACCTAGCATGTCTTCTCAAACATCCTTAGTCTATAATAGCACTCAAGGCATGAGAGGGGCATCCATTATCTTTGTTAATTAATTACTCATATTTCATTAATTTCTACTTGATTAGATGACTTCCCACCTGTGATCAACCTACAAGCCACTTTGGGTTGGGTACATGTTGGGATCCACTCCCATAACCCTCTCTAGTATCTTCTTCTTGGGCTCATCACACTCACCAATGAGTGTGGCATATAAAAGAATGCACAATTCCAAATTTTAACCAAATTTCACAAGATCTATTTCAATATTTCATGAAGTACACCTTTGTTAAAACATTCCAAAATAACATATTTCACATAAAACTTTCAATTTTTCTCAACTTTTCAATACACCAAAAACCAAGAAATTCTTCAAACTTCATTAAAATAGTTAAATTTTCTTCAAAATAAAAAATTCAACAATACCCTTTGCTGCCAAAAGTGCCCACTACCCATTCTAAGCTATTAAATTCACATTTTCATCATTTCTCAAGAATTTGGGCATTATAACTCTATTTCAATGAAAACTTCTATTTTTTTTTAAACTTGATATGTAGCATGGAATTTGATAAATTAAAATACATTGGGAGGTTTCCACACCCCCTAATCCTAATCCAGTCTTCCAAATTGAAAAAAAATAACTAATTGAAAGGAAAATAGAGAAATACCTCAAATTATGCCAAATTTAACAATTAAGAATACTCCAAGCACACTCCATGAATGCATGAGATCACTTGCAAGCACACTCCCTTCCCAATTCCTATCCTAATGATTTTGATCTCATTGAATTTCCCTTCCAATTGCTCCCACAATCACAAAAATAAGATTTTTCCAAGAAGAGGGTTTTTTCTCTCTCCAATTCTTCAAAAAATGCATAATGAATAAAATGAAAGCCTTTTTCTATTTTACCCTTTTTGAATTCTCAATTTAAAAATAATATAAATTCATTTTTTGTTTATTTAATTTTCATTTCCATCAAATTATCCCAAACTCCCAATAACCATTTAAATTTGTTCATAATTAATAATCAACACTTAAATTCATGATTTAAATCCATATAAGCCTATATTCAATTAAATTTATGAAATTCATAATTTAAATAGGATAATTAAATCAAGCATAGCCTACATTTCCCAACCCAAGGAATTTTCACAAAATAATTAAACAATGACTTAACTTCATTTCTATTTTAATTCTAGTTTTCCCTTTCCTGAAACACAAAATATTTCAATAACCAATATAAGAAATCATTTAGATTCCTAACATTTCATTTACGAAAAATATAAAATTTAAAATATTAATTAAATAAAACATGTATTGGTCATTCACAACATATAGGGATTTTAGAACAAAACCTAACTCAAATTCGAGTCAATATTGGTCAAATATGACACATACAATACTCAATTCAAGTACGATTAGGGAATAAATAGGGAGGCCCAATTTGAAATATCTGAAATAACCACTATTGGGGAATAACTCAAACTTGTGTAGCCAGGTGGAGAAATAACCTTGTAATTGTAACCACTCAACACATGTCAAGGGTACTTGCTCAATGTATATATAGTTGAAGAAAACCATAATCACCCAACAAGGTACAATAGCATAAAACATAAAAGTAACATCCATTATATAAATCACATTCAAACATCAATAATCAAGTTCAAATTTAATTAAACTGCATGAAAATAATATGCATATCTCTAAGAAATGAAGCAATACCAATAAGCTAGGTATATAAACATACAAAATGCCAACAACCAACATGTTGTGGAACCTCATATTAAACATATGGTGGTTCATACACACCATTTAGAGAAAGAATACAACCACAAAAAAATCACAAGGAAATGGTGAAGCTAAAGCATTGATCTCACATCAACAAGAGGCAAACATGAGGGGCACTACATATCATATTATTTTCATCGAGATATATTGTGTCCCATCTTCACGTTGTTCTCAAGATATATCATTCCATCATCATCAAAAAAATACTTAATCATTGGCTTTCAAGTTGATCAATGGAATTTTTGTTTTTTCATTTTCTTTGTATCACTTGTGCCTGCATGTATGCTTTCTTATGTTTCTTTCTTTTGTAACTTGCATTTGTGAGTCAATCCTAGGGCATATCATGAATAATACCATCATATTACCTCTTATATCATGATGCATGAGGTCACATACCTACTTGAATATTAGTACCTCATACTTTTGACATATTACCACCTTGCTCTTATACCCTAGTGCATAATGTTATAGTGAACAATGGTTTCTTAATATAAATTTAACATACACTGGATCCAATTTTTATTACATCTTCTTCATAAAATCCATCGTCATCATCACCCATTCTACTATCCTACTTATCCTCATCCTCATCCTATTCTTTATTAGCACAATGTCTTCCCTTCTCATAGTCTAATCTTCATAATCATCCCCCCTTCTCATCTCTTCGAACTCCATCCATATTTCATCACTTTGGCCCTAGTTCTCTTATTAAAAGAGACCACCTAGGTCCTATCAACTTCTCTGCTCTCTTGAGGGGGAATCCCTCATCCATTTCCTCTAAATGACCAGGGTATCCTATTACTAGTTCTATTCCACCAAACATTATTTGAAATGACATTATTTTTGCTAGTCACAACACCATCTCAAAGAGGTAAAATGTAGACACGCAAAATCGTCCTAACATCATCCCATACTAATGATTCATTACCAACTAATGAAATAAATATTATTTAATTAACCTTATGTAATGTCATATTTTATTATTTAATTACCTCAATTTCCACCTCATATCTACTTAAATATTATTTATTTAATTACCTCAATTTCCACCTAACATGGATAATTAAATAAAATAAAAAAATTATTTAATTTATTTAATTCCCTTCACCATCCCAAAGTAAATGCATTTCCCACTTAATTTTTAAATATGAATTTTATGCTTGCAATAAATTACTATTTTTAGTAAATACAATTTTAGCTTAATTTTAAACAAATTGTATCCAAATCCTCGATTTTCTTTTTGATCCTAAGAAACTACTCTCACTGAATTTGCATTTTCAATCTTCTAGATAAATCCTCACTGTCCATCTTCATTGTTAAAAATCTATAAATTGGCACATAATCTTATGCAAATTAAATTTCTTCAATAGGCACATGTTGTAGAGGTATCAAGCAAGAATATCCCAAATCCCATCGAGCAAATCCATTTGCAATAATAAAGTTTGGTAACATTTTCTTATTTTTTAATTTTGAATTTATAATGTACTTAATCTTGAGGTGAATATTATAATTTAATTTTCATTTTGAATATTTATTTCATATTTTTAAAATTAGTTTTAATGCAGTGTTCACATTATCATTGATATAAAAAGTACAAAAAGGAAGGGGGATAATAAAAGGGTTAAAGAATCTAAAATTATCTCTAGACATTTCATATACTATTCTATGAATGGACAAATTTGATGAATTTTTTTCCTCATCTAACCTATTTCCTATAATCAAAATGTAGGAAGGTGTGATACTTGAATTAACAAAACCTGATATGCATGATGGATATTGAATTTTTCTGCAACACTAATATGTTATGTTGACCGTGCAAAATATCTTGCTATCAACAAGAAACCAATGATATGAAACATATATCAAATAAAAAATTCATTGTATTAAATGTATGTAAATACAACAAGTAGACCTAGGGATTGAAAACCATGTCAAAAAGAATAAAATACCCAAATAAATGGAGCAAATATGTTAATTCAAACATGCTTCCCACAATTTTCAACCCTTATAGTGTGTTTCATTTATATGTTTACAACTTATTTGGAGTAGGAAGATGAAAATTAATTCCCTCTAAAAAGCTCATGTAAGAAAAAATACAAAAGAATGGAAATAGTCACTTTGATTGCACTTTGCATTCTATTTTTCATCACACGAGTCAAATGTTTACTTGCAAATAGTGACACCTGATTTGCTACAACTCCTCTCTACACCATGTCATGACAACTTCCTTAAAGATTGGAAATGGCCTAACAATCAAAAACTTCAAAATTTTCCTCTTTGATTGATATATAAATAACTCCTTCCAACAATCTCATTATCCCATTGGCTTAACCGCAAATGGAACTCCAAATTTAGCAGATCAAGATGGAACAAGTTAAGCTCCTTAATCTAGAAGTCTAAAGCTGATGCGCAAGCCTAGTTGACAGCCTGGAAAATTCTCCATGTCAAGGTCTCCATTGGTGATCGACTCTCCTTCATTTCCCCTCCTCCTACATGTCCATTTTGCTCCAAAAAAGATACAATCAAACATGCCTTTTGGTTTTGTCCCCATGCACAAAATATATGGAACTCTCTCTTCTCTAACTTCTCTGTGCTCTTGAATCCTCAAAAGTGGTCTTAGAGAACTACTCTTCTTGGTCTCTTCTCATCTCACAATGTTATTACTCAGACCCTCAGACACATTACCCTTAAACACATATGGAGATTCTGATGTTTGGTAGCTCTCTCTCTCACCTTTCAACCCTTGCAAACCGAAATGATGACTATCTATGCAAACCTTTCTTTGTAGATCCCCATTCTCCAATTTTTCATCCAGACTAATGCAAACCTTAAAAATATATTGGATGATTTTCAAACACAGCTCAGTACCTTTGAGGAAAAATTTAAAATACAGGACTTTCAGGTTGGCAACATAATTCTTCAATTAGGGGTTCCAAATTAAACTATGTGATTGGCAACCTTGTTGATGGTAGAGGTGTGACACTTTCAGCTACAACTTGTCGATAATGAATCTTCTCAAAACATTGTCCCTGCTTTGGAGTGACCCTGCCAGGCATTGTTGGAGGAGGAGAGTGCTTTTGTGTGAGTGGAAGTTGTTCTCATGCATGTGGTTGAATATTTATGCAAGGTTTATGAAAGAAGATGTAGCACATGGTATTCTGACCTTATAGCCCTCATCAGATTACAAATGAAAGGAATGCCATGATGAAGCTTGTTGTCAATATTTATTTCATTTCCTGATAGATGTATCTTTGTAGCTCTTTGTTGTTTTTGGTTGTATCTTTGTTACTTTCAACTGTTCCTGGCAACATTTTGTTTCTTTTTCTGTTGTTGTTTTCTAACAGCCTGTAGTTTTTTTTCTCTAGATTTCTCTGTTGTTGTTCTTTAACAACATTGTTGCTACATTTTTTTGTTGTTGTTCTTTAACAACTTTGTTGTTGTACTTTTACTATATTTTTGTTGATTTGTTATAATTCTGGTTATATTAATCCAATACAAAAATAAATAAATAAAATGTTAACTTGCAAATGAGAATCACATGACTCATGCACACTCTTAGCCATCTTGAGTATCCCTCTATGTTTGTCCTTACTAATATAAGGCAAACTTATCCACCATAATATTTACATTATTTAGATTTGGCCTTCTAAATGCATAAATCTAACATTAGCTTTGATGAAAATATCTAGCGACTTCTCATGAACTTTCTTATATTCAACTAATTTTCAAATGCTTCACAAGTAGTCCATATTTTCACAAGCTTGATAATAGAGAATGAGTCAAAATTCCCCCTTTTTGAAAACTCCCCCTTAACCACATTATCAAACTACTCTTTCAATTTTTTTGTGGAGTTAAATATGTGTCAATCATTACATATGCAACATCCAATTTCCCCCACAAAAGTGTGTACATCATTCAAGGCATTTTGTATAATATGCTATGTTGTTTGGAACCTTGCCTTGCAACTACTCAAAATTTCCTTCTAGAAGTTATAGGATTCTCTCCATTTTTGGTGAATGCATTATTTTGTTCCATCTAATATTTTTGCTTTCAAAAGAGTTTGAAAATCAATCTTTACCAACTCCACAACATGAGGGTAATCATTTTCAATGGTTCTCAACTCTTCATCAACATTTTTCTCCAATTAAAAACATGAAATTTTCATAATCAATGATATCAATATGATAATATTTCTTAATTTTACTAAATTTGATTGTGTAAATTTTTTAATTATTAAAAATTGATGATAATTTTAAACATAATCAAATATAGAGATATTAACATATTGATTCCTCTCCCTTATTTAGTTGATAGAATATATATTGTAGGAACTTTGAGCCGAAACCTGTCTCACGCTGTAAAAAAAACTAGTTGTAAAATCATTTTTCAGTCGTTGTTTTTAGGCAAGCCACATTTCCATCTATCCTCATAGTGAGCTTCAACTGTATAGGTGTAGAGTGTGAGTTCTTTATTCTCTCTACTAAAATCCTTTGCTCATCTTGTAATGTGATTTATATAAGTAGAGAGAAAGGCTTCATTTGCCTTTTCCAGTTTGAGACTGAAGCTCCACCTCTCATAGTTGTTGTCTCTTTCAACACTCTGAGCTTTGTGCGACCACCATAGTCTCACTCCTTGAAAGAAATACTCCACCTCCTCATCATTAGTTGGAGAGAAGCACACATTACAGGAGTTCTTCGCATGAAATATAGTATGCCTTTGAGCAATCCCTTCAAGACTTCCCAAATACTATTGCACACTCTCATAAAGATCATTGGTGCTCACTCCATAATCGTCTTTGACTTCTAGAATGTCCAACTGATAGAGAGGAGGACTAAAATAATCATGGCAGCCACATTTACACGGAAGAGGTTAAAAAAAATTCTACTTCCTCCTCTCCAAAAAATGTCGTGCCATCCCACGACCCAACAAAACTATGTTTTCCATTCATGTTGTTGGACCAAGTGCTTGTGGGAGTGTACATCTCGAGCACATGTTTTAAGACCTAAGACCTTTTCTTGCGCTTCCCGTTGTCATTCTATTGGCAAGATTTATTTGCATCTTTGGTGAGTAAGGGTGACACTAACCGAGAGTTGCAATCCAATCCTCTATCTCCATTGCCCTCCTGCTCGATTTTTCTAATTTAAAACAAAATTCTATTGTGATAGGGCTTCTTCAATTTTTCATGCAAACTCTGCCCTCATCGGCATTGTTGACAGATGACACAATTTGAGCAAACTCTTGAGGTAAGTCACTTGCCATGGTTTTTTATATTTTTCTATCGACGTAACCCTTACACCCCTTCTGATGCAAGTGCTAATTTTATAATATCTTCAAACTTATCAAAAACAATAACCACTTACCCTATATAAGGACAACAATTTAACATTCCATACATAAATAGCGGAGCTGACTAACTCCTAGACAAAAGTGACCTATGTGCATACAAAAACGCATGAAAACATACATAACATGAAGAGATGGTGTAGCGGGGCCTGCTAGACGGATGATACAAGTGACAGAACCGACAATGAAAGGAAATGGGGAGGCACGAGAAGTGAGGAGGTGTCCCATTGCTGAATTACGCTGGCATTTTTTTGCCTTGTGGGAGAAGCTATCTGTTAAGTGCAAGAATATGTGATTAAGACACATGATTTAAATTGTAACGGGTATTGTTCTTGGAAGATAGTTGGGAAACACGTTGTGCTTTGGGTTTTCTCATTTTGTAGGTTGAAATTGAAACGTTGGAGAGCAAGGGCAGACTGCAGGTAGGGGAGAGGACCAACCAACTTGAGGTGAGGTGTTTCTAACTGACTATATTGAATGTTGAAAGTTTTTATGTATTGTTTCATGCATTTTTGTATCATTTCATGTGTTGTTGTTAAAACCGTAGGAATGTAATCAAATGTGGATTTATAGTTGTGTTATTGTTAAAACCATAGGAATCTTAGAAAACATATGAATGTCTTCAAAATATTTTGTTACTAAAACCGTAGGAATGTAATGAAACGCGGATTTAGAAACACCCATTGTTTCCAACAACCTTTCACATTGTGTATTATGTTCTTTCATTCTGTAGGTTGAAAGTGAAAGGTTGGAGAGTGGAGTTGCAAGTGAAAGGTTGGAGAGCAAGAGGAGACTGCAAAAGTGAGTTGAGGGGTTTTGAATCATTTGGGTTGTTAGTTGTAAAGGTTTTTAAAATGTTGTGAGGATTTTTAATTGTAAATTGTTTTTAAAATTTAAGTGGGTTTAGGGTTTTGTAAAACTCAATGTTTTGCATCTTAGAATTTTAGAAAAGAAAATGAATGTCTTTACAAGATTTTGTTATTTAGACCCTAGGAATGTAATGAAAGGCACTGTTTTATAAACACCCATTGTTTCCCAAGAAGCATTAACACTGTGTCTCACCACTTTGAACAAGTTTACTCATTATTGGTGATAATGTCAAGAAATTGGTGTTCTTGCTATTTGTAATGCACACACACATATAGAGGCTTGAAAACCACGATGGTTTAGGTATGTTGTGATGTGGCTTGTGATTTTATAAACACCTTGTGTTTTCCATTTCATTCCATTGCACATCTTTCAAACTGAAAGAATTACTTCACATTGCATAACTAATAAGTAGATGCTCATAGATAGATGACAAAATTTAAATTACAATATAGGTTTTGTACATAGTCAACCTAAAAGCAGTTATGCATTGAGTTCACATTGCATAGGTAAAAGCTATATCCACAACTATAGGGAACTCCACCTGCACAACCAAGTACTATTCTGAAAGATATTAAATTCTTCATTCTAGAGTGATAATTGCAACTGCCAATTGTATTTTTTTGTTATGGCATTCCATGAGAGCATATTTGTTTGAGGTATTGTTTGAAACAGTTCACTGCCTTGTGTATGAAAGCATAATAGTAAGCAACATGAGAGACAAGGCAATGAACTGTTTGGAAAAATGACTGAAGGAAATTTTGTTTGATGGTCAATGGAATGCCATGCCAAGCCATATACAAGGAAATAAATTGTTTCTATGTGGTATTGGTTATCTATGGCTTGCCACTCTGTTTCGGCAAACATTCTCATTTGGCACTATTTTTACAAAATAGTTGCAGATAGTTTTTTTCTATTAAGTATAGAGAGATCATTACATAGTGCATCTAAGTAATTGCATCAGTATCGAGCCTCTAGGAAGCTCTGCATATGCTATAACATCCTATTTCCCTAGTTACAAAATATACATATCCCCACACTACCCCTTATACAACAAATTTGTCATCTCATATTAACAATATTCCAAGTACCATCTACAAAATATTTACATATATACCTGTAGCATGTAGTTACATATGTGCAATTGTATAAGGTTGTACATCTATGTAACATGTGTACCAGACCTATTACCATTTATAACCAAAAAGAGATGAAAAATGTTCCAAGGCTGATTCCTAGAGGGACTGTATTGTATTGTTTGAGTCTCCAAGTGTCACCAGTGTCTCTATTGCAGCCATCTCATCCACTGAAAGCCCAGGATCCTTGCTACTCTGCCCTTCCATTAGTACAATTACAATCTCTTTGCTTTTTCCCATGTCGGGATTGTTCTTTTGCTCTCCTTTTAGTTCCTCCTTAAAGGCTTGCAAATAGTTAGAGTGATATTTGCAGATGGAGAGCCCCTAGCCAAATTTTGTTAGAAAGTGGGAAACACCTTAGTTAACAAGCAATGCAATTTTTCTTGTAGATATATATTGTCATCTTTAGTAGAGGTATCAACAATATATTCTGAAACTATACCCACAACTATAGGGAACTCAACCTATGCAACCAAATACTATTGTCAAAGATATTAATTCATTCATACTAGAGTGATAATTGCAACTGCAAATTGCATTTGTTTGTCATGGAATTCCAAGAGACCAGATTTGTTTGAGGCATTTTTTCGAAGAGTTCACTGCCTTGTCTATGAAAGCATATTAGTGAGCAACAACAAAGACAAGGTAGTGAACAGTTTGAAAATTTCCTCAAAGAAATGTGGTTTCATGGTGATTGGAATGTCGTGACAAGCCATAGACAAGGGAATGAACTATTTGTAAGTATGATTGCTTATCTATGGATTGCCATTGTGTTTTGGCAAACATATACTCACCTCACACTGTGTTTTCCAACTTGCAATTATAGAATGCATGTATATGGTTTTTGGAAAACATTGTGTGTTTACTATTGAAGGATAATAGTAGATCTAGATTGTCATGGAATTCCAACACCACGGTGATTGGAATGACATGACAAGCCATAGACAAGGAAATGAATTGTTTGTATGTATAATTGCTAATCTATGGCATGCCATTGTGTTTTGGCAGACATGTACTCACCACACACTGTGTTTTCCAACTTGCAATCACATTATGCATGTATATGGTTGTTGGAAAACATCGTGTGTTTACTATGAAAGCATAATAGTAGATTTGGATTGTCATGGAATTCCAACACCATAGTGATTGGGATGACATGACAAGCCATAGACAAGGCAATAAATTGTTTCTATGTATGATTGCTTATATATGGCATGCCATTATGTTTTGGGAGACATATAGTCACTTCACACTATGTTTTCCAACATCCAATCAATTTGCATGTATATGCTTGTTGGAAAACATTGTGTGTTTACTATCAAAGCATAATAGTGGATCTAGATTGTCATGGCATTCCAAGACCATGGTGACTGGAATGACATGACAAGTCACAGACAAGGCAATGAACTGTTTGTTTGTATGATTTCTTATATATGGCATGCCATTGTGTTTTGACAGACATATACTCACCTCACATTGTGTTTTCCAACTTGCAATTACACTATCCATTATCTTATATGTATTTTACCATTTACTTTAGAGTGTTGTAGATATTTATGGTCTATGGTTTCATTAAATCTAAGAACGAGAATCCATTGCATATTGTGTTGTGTAAGCCTCCATGCATCATACCATAATTATTGTTAGAAGTGTATTCTTTGTTGTGCACTTCAATGTTTTTGTTCTATTGCATTTTTATTCTTTTTTGGGGGCTATGAGAAAACAATATCCATAACTAGTATAACTGTATAGCAACCATCTAATTAAGATACATATTAGCCCTCCAAAGAAGGGAAAAATGAAAATAGAAATGACAATAAATCTGTCACATACCAAATGGGGTTGAAGCAAGAGAAAATTGTAAATTGAAACAGTCCCGATTGAATAATACCCAATCGAAGCGTTCAACTATGTAGGTTTTGGTATCGACTTTGATATCCAATTGATCAACCACGTGGTTGATAGTATGATGTATGTCCTTGAAGCATTGATAATTGGATTTGTTCAAACATCCCTAAATACAATGAAGAATTATCCAAGCAGATTTAGTCTAAGGCAACTTGCAGTTCTGAACAAGAATCATGGAGGATTAGTGTTTGACATCTCCAACCTAAGGCATAGCACAAAGTTAATGGGTTTTTTTGTGACTAGTATCATAAGGGTATTATTTTAGGTCCTAGGAGGTCAAATTTGCTACTTTGTATAATGTAACTTTTTGAAATTATGATGGATCTGCATTGCATTAGGACAATCATAGATGCCATGAACAGATCTTAGTCAAACTGATTGGTTGATTACATATTGTTCAACATAAGCTGAACAATATTATATAAAGGTCGATTTATGTAGAGAAGGAAATGAACTATTTTTGTGTATGATTGCTTATCTATGGTTTTCCACTGTGTTTTGGCAGACATATACTCAGCTCACACTATGTTTTGGCAGACATATACTCAGCTCACACTGTGTTTTCCAACTTGCAATCATATTGTGCATGTGTAGGCTTGTTGGAAAACATTGGTGTTTACTATCAAAGCATAATAGTAAATATGGATTGTCATAGAATTGCAACACCATGGTGATTGGAATGCCATGACAATCCATAGACAAGGCAATGCACTATTCTTGTGTATGATTTCTTATCTATGGGTTGCCAGTGTGTTTTGCAAGACATATACTCATCTCACACTATGTTTTCTAACTTCCAATCATATTGTGCATGTATATGCTTGTTGGAAAACATCACGTGTTTACTATCAAAGCATAATAATAAATATGGATTCTCGTGGCATTGCAACACCATGGTGATTGGAATGCCATGACAAGCCATACTCTTGGCAATTAACTGTTTCTATTGTTTGTCTATGGCTTGTCATGGCATTCCAAGATGATGGTGCTGGAATGCAATGACAATCCATATTTACAATTATGCTTTGATACATTTTTTCAATAATCCATATTGACTATTTAGCCATGGTGTTCGAAGCAATGAGAATCCATATTGACTATTATGCTCTAATATATTTTTTGGAAGCATGCGTAGCTTGTTCAAAAGAACCTATTTTAGGCTTTTAGCCATAGCAGCAAGGTAGTGAACAATTTGATAGAATGATTTGGTAGACATGTATGAAAAATGTGGTAGCATTGTGAACTGTTTCATATAATGCCTCAAATAAATGTGGTTCCCTGGTGAAGGGCTTCCATGACAATCCATATTTCTATGGCAGTCCTTCACCAAGGGAGCACATTTCTTTTAGGCATTATATGAAATAGTTCACTATGCTACCACATTTTTCATACATGTCTACCAAAGCATTCTATCAAACTGTTCACTGCCTTGTTGTTGTGGCTAAAAGCCTAAAACAAGTTCTTTTGAACAAGCTACACATGCTTCTAAAAAATCTACCAAAGCATAATTGTAAGCAATAGCATAGAGAAGGTAGTGAAGTGTTTGATATAATGCCTGAAATAAATGTGGTCACGTGGTGATGGAATGCCATGACAATCCATATTGTTGCCTTGCTGCTATATAGATTTTCATGGCATTTCATCAACATGAGACCATATTTCTTTGAGGCATTTTATGAAATAGTTCACTGCCTTGTCTATGCTACCACATTTTTCATACATGTCTACCAAAGAATTTAATCAAATAGTTGAGTACCTTGTTGCTATGGCTAAAACCCTATAAAAGGTGCTTTTGAACAAGGTATGCATGCTTGCAAAAAATCTATCAAAGCATAATAGTAAATCATTGAACATAGTAAACCTATCTATGACAGTTCAAAAAATCCAATCACATGAACTCAATCAGGTACACCTTAAAAGGAAGTTTAATTATAGTCAAGCATACTGAACATTTGCAGATGAGAGTAAACTTGTTATAAACTTTGCATAATGAACCTCATATACGGTTTAAGAACAAACTTGCAAGCAATGAAAGAACACAAAACAACTTCAAACAAACTTAATGGGCTTCAAAACATGCAATTGATATGTAACCTTTCATTGTGACCATATACCTTTGATGCAAAATTTCTTTTGACATTGGTTTAGATCCTTATAGAAGCATGAAGATCTCATCAACAAACACCAATCATGTCTTTATGCCAAAAACCTATCCACTAAATACCTTAGAGTCACAACATCAAAATGTATTAGCCATCAGGAATAAAATGTGAATGTTGAATGTGCAATGAGTACTTGCTCAATACCTCTGACTTTGTCATGAAATAAATTTGTCAAAATTTTGCAACAACTATTAATACCTTTTGCACCAACACCATGTGAACAAGTAATGAGTGAACAACAAGGACTTTCACATGAATATCAACAACCACTTTGGCTATAGATCACCAAATGAATGAATAATCTCTTTGAAACCAATCCATGGGAAAACTATGAAGCAACTTAGTTTGCATGTAGCTGGCATCAGACACCTTTTGACATCAATTACAAACAACATCAACGTAGACATGTTTGAAAATTTTATGAAGTATACATAAGGCATGTGGTCTTTTTTAAGTATACAAGTAGAACACAACATTGTGACTCATATGTTTGTTAGTCACAATAACTAAGAACACTTTAGTAACACTTTTCAAGCAAGAAGATACATATTTCAGACTTCTATATGAACATGTGAACACTTGAGATTTATAAACACCAACTTTAAACTTCAATTGTGTCTAAGAGCTAGAAGATAATGAATGCATGAGATGAAACAAACTCACATTCAACATGGACTCTTGATATGGTTGTTGCCCTCAGTCTTTAATTGCATAACCTTTTTATTTCCTTCATATTGTTCTTCGTATCGTATGGTGTGAATCTTGTTATGATAGATGAAGGTATGTTTGAGCTATAGATAGATAATGATATGTGAGATTTAGAAATATCAATGACTTGGGTGGGTGCAACGAAGAAAGGATTGTGACACATTTATTAGATGCAAGCAAAGCATATAAACGACTTATGAAAAGTATTTGGTATGGGAGGAAAGGATATGAAAGGCTAGATATGCAAATAAATGGAATGGAAATGCTATCAATTCATCATTTTTGAGTTGTAGATAGAAAATGATATGCAATATTTACAAATATGAATGACCTAGGTGGATCCAAAGAAGAAAGGAATGCAACGCATTGATGTGATGCAAGGAAAGTGTATAAATGGCTTACAAAATGTATTTGATATCATGGGAGGAAAGGATATGGAAGGATGTATATCAAAATGAATGGAATGGAAAGGGTAGGAAGTGAATATTTGTTTCATCATAGAGTGGAACGATTTCCCCTTTGTTATCGGTTATGCTTTTTGTAATCATCATAGGGCCGACTGACTCGATACACACACATAAGAAAAACTCATGCCCCTTTCCTGACTCTCCTTCGTACACAACGAGGTGTAGAGATCCTCGAGCTTCCTCAGAATGTGATAAGAAAAATAAAAGATATAAAAAGATAATGATATTGATGGAGACAATAGACAAGATTTAAGATAAATCACAAGTTGTCATGAACACAATATAAAAATGATAAATATGCAAGATCATGATAATGAAAAAATGGAAATGCTAATGCATATGATAAGGACCAGTGCACTAAACAATTGTAGGATGGAAAACATAGTGGGTTGTGACTCAGTAAAGCCCAATGTTTTAGTATGCTAAAGAGTTGATGGTTTCTTTAAATGTGTTACTCATAACAATTATAACACAATGACAAATAAAAATTTAAATGATAATGATAAACAAGATCTTATTCCTTAGTCAAGTTGAAAACCATAGGACATATGGATGGATAGGGATCAATGATATGGGTTAATGATAGGACATGTAAGCATACAACCTATATGGAGGATCAAGATATGGAATGCTATGGGTGGAGGGAACCAATGAAAAGGGAACACAAAATGTTTTCTCTTATACAAAGGAGTAGACGACCGATGGAGGACTCCAAATATGGCATGTCAAAGTAATAACATGCGCCCATGGTAAGAGGTATGACAAGTTATAACGACATGACATGGATATGGAAGACAAATAGACATGAAAGGAAACATGACATGGACGACAAGTGATATGGACGATGGAAGACACACATGGTATAAAGCATGCATTAGATTCAATTTCTTGCTATTTTTCCCCAATACTTTATGCAAGATCAAAGGAAGGTGGATGGATGGATAAGGTGGATAACATGGAATATAAATGAAGGAATATTATGGATAAGTGGAAATAGGATAATCAATAATGTATCGTACAAATGGAAAAGTCTTGCCCCCAAGTGTACAAGCAAGGGTACGTGTATGGATGTGAAAGCTAGTGGATATGAATGGATATGAATGGCCATGGAAATGGAAGTTGATGAAGGTGTATGGATATGAATGGAGGAGTCAATTGTCTCTTTGTGGAACATAGTAACCCACTGACTAAATGTTTCTTATAGACCATGGCTAACATGTTCCTAGTTAAAGACATTGGTAGGAAAATTGGTAAAGATAATGGAATGGATAGGGGTAGGCAAAAGGGGTTTAAGGATTCATGCAAAGGATTGGGTTAAAGCTATGGAATGGGGGATGAAGATTGGATGGAAGTATGGAATGGAGTCTTTATGAGGGAATTTGGGAAAGAACAACATTGACACACACCTTGAAGGGTGGTGAAAGTTGAAGGATTGAGAGCGGGTTGGGATAATAAAGTTGGGCATATAAGGATGAAAAAGGGATTTGGAGGATGAATAATGGAGGAATGGATGATGGTGGAATAATGAAGTCTTTTGGATTAGCAAGTAGGGATACCGATTTTAATTTTTTTATTTTGAATGCATGCATTTTTTAGCTTGCTTCCCACATTGTTCCACTTTTGATTTTTATTTATAGCCCTTTCATTTTTTCTTAATAGGCACCTTCCATTTTTTTGGAAGTGTTTTGATTTTGATTTTGGAGCATATTTTTCTTTTTTTGGGCATGTCTTTTTATTGAGACATGATAATATTTAGGTTTTAGTGGATTCTTCGATTTATGCATTTCTTGTTTGGTATCCCAATTGCTTGGATAGGCCATGTAGAGGGATTTTATGAAATGAGAGGATTTTGAAGTGGAAGGTGTTGGAATGTATTCAAGGGTATTTGCCTTTGTTGTTCTTGAAAGGGCACCTACGGATATGCATTAGGAACATATGGTCCCATGATGGGTGAAAGGGTTCATGGATACGATCCAACAATAGATGGCAAATATGATGGAGGAGGTGGGTGTATTGATGTAAAGGGAGGCCTCTTGTGTTTGATAGAGCTACCATCATCTTGACAAGGAGGTATGCAACCAAGGCTGTAAGAAATTACATGTGTTTTAATATTAGGGTGTGCAAGTAAATGGAACTCATGAAGGCATGTGGTATTGTATGGGAAAACCAGCTTTTATAAAGGTGGACGAACCAAGGTTATATGTTTGTGGTTCATGAATGGGATCTTGTGAAAGTTTATGATTATCATGAGATGTGAGGGAAATGATTATACCGTGGGGGTCTTGACTTATTGAATGGATGGAAATATTTATTAATGAATTTATACATGACGATTATGGTATGGAGTTGACATACTTCGATCATGAGATGGTATGAAATCATGATATGGAATGGAATGATGAGATGAACTGGGATCATGAGAGGGATTATTTTGATCTTCACATAAAAGGGGCATCTATGATGTCATGATTTCAATCAATGAGGTCAAGTGTGTGACATGGTTGACTTTCTATAGGTGATATGAAGGTGGAAAAACATGGAATGGATGAGTTGGATAAACATGGGATGGATGAGGTGAAAGTGGGTGGAACTAGAAGACTACAAATACCATTTTGTGAAATAGAATTTTGCATAAGGTATTGTATTCCTTACAGGTTGAATTTTGGTGTTCCTTTGGTGAAATAGGATGGATAGTTGTTGGTTCAACATGGAAGAAATTTTGGGTTCCCTTGTCAACGAACGAAAAGGATGACATGGACAGTGACATGAGTTGGGTATAAGTTTGAATGGTAGGTTTATGGTTTTTCTTGCTTGATTAAGATTCAGATCTTGAATACCCCATCCCATTATGTAATATCACACACACCTCCAAGCATATATACATTTTATATTACTATGGTCTTCAAATGTATCATTTGATGTTTGATAAATGCACGAACAAAAATAATCCGTATGATAGTAAAATAGCTTGCTACAATGATCACTTTCTATTTTGTGCACTATAACAATGTATTTAAATCCACCTTCATATTGCAGGCTGGAAAAACCAATGGGTTGTATTTTGTATTTCATGTAGTGTTTTCCAACTTGCAATTATACGTAGACATAATGGTTCTCATGAAACTCTTATGTTTTTTAGACCTTAATAATTTCATGAAACTCACCTAAAACATTTATTACAACTCTTCGGTGGACTAAAATTTGGGTTTCAAAATCGTGATATGATGGTAAATCAAAATGCACTGAATAATTATAGGTTGGAAAACACAATGGGGAATGCCAGTAGATGCTTCTAAGAATCTTGCATTGTCTTTTTATGGGTAGAAAGTTGATTATCCCTTTAAAAAAAACCCAATCCCATACAATTCACCTCCTCGCCATTCACTTCGGCCAATACAAAGACAACTTGGCTGAAAAGATTCCCCTTTGCAACATCTGAATTGTTGCTAACTCATGCGCTAGGAAATAAAAATTGGATAGCTAGTTCAATTTCATCTTCATATGCAACAAGAGATAGTGGCAACCTTGCATTTCCATTGCTTAGCAATTTGGCTAGTGATTGTTGAGTTGTGGAGGAAATGGTATGGGCTTGGATTTTGTTCAAAGGGATAATCATTACTCTTGTATGTAGATGTCCTATTCAAAGTGGGAGATTTCCTGTCTATTCCATGTCCACTACCGCATTACACAAATTCCCTCCTCCACCAACCTCCAATGCAGCTATTGTTGTGGCATCTTAAACTTTTATTAGTTGTGCAACAACACCTTTGACTTTTGACCTATGAATTGTGCAACAACACCTTTGACATTTGACGTTTATCAGTTGTGCAACAAGACCTGTCACTTTTGACCTATCAATTGTGCAACAACACCTTCCATTTATGTCTTTGTTTTATCAAATTCCTATCTTTTAGATTGCAGCTCTCTCTGAATAGCATTAAGTTCTTCTTCTTTTCACTGTGACAACTTCTTCTTGGGTAAACCCATAATAGTGGTGTACAATTTTGATGAGGAAGGGAATTTGTCAAAATTCTCACATATTTAAAATTTTGTGTTTTAAAGGGTTCGTTTGAACTAGGGGGTTTGCACGAACCCAAAAGAGGGGTAAAGTCAAACCCCTTGTTCGAGCGAACCCCCTTTTCCATGGTGGGTTCGCTCGAACCCTATGATGTCACATTTCTTCAAAGAAACGAATGGAAAATTCAAAAAAAGGGGGGTTCGAGCAAACCCCCTTCGAACGAACCCCCCTTCGCCCTTTCGACCGAAGGGGGGTTTGCTCAAACCCCCCTTTTTTGCCCTTCTCCTCCTCTTCCACCAAATTTTAGCAAATTTCTGCCCTTCAAAGCTCGGGTTGAGGATGAAAATGGAGGAGACTTCACAGACCCAACTGGAAGATGGTAGTCCCAAAATGAACTATCCAACGAATAAAATTTTAATATGTTTTGGTTTTATGTATGTGTTTTTTTAGTTTTATTAAACATAGGTTTTTCACTGAAAATCAAGCTCTTTGCTTTGCACATGTGGAAAAATAGCAGATTATCAAAATAAAATTTTAAAAAATATGTTTGTGTTGGGTATTGATGTCCTTGATCCATTAAAAAAAAGAAAATTGAATTTTGATACATACATAAAAAGTTAAGTTGTATATAGTCCACCTATGTCTGAATTGCAATTGGTTTGACTTCAAAACTTGATTAAAGAAAAAATATTCAATAAAAAACTATGAGACCAAATGAAAGTGCTAGATATCATAGTTACAAATCTAAATTCAAAAAAATTAGAATTTTATCCTTCATACAAAAAAATTTATGTTGTATACGGTGAGCGTCATTTTTTAAAAATGTTGTTTTCTGAAAAAAATTAGTTTTCGTGGGAGATGGAAAAAGAAGTGCAATCTGATTCCAAAATTTGTGAAAAAAATATTTTTAGAATTTACAGATAAAATGTGATGAGACTCTAGTTTGCATTATCTTCAAATTCCTCATGGTTTAACTGCTATAGGTGCCCGAATGTGAAGACTTAGTTAAAAATAATAATTTCAGTGTCCAGTTTGGCCAAAAATTGTAAACCACTATTGTGGGATCACCCTCTTGTGTTTTAATTCCTTTTCTAACTGGTTAATTATAGTGTTCAGTTGTTCTGCTCCACTTTGAGCACTTCCAAGTATTTTTTTTGCAGTGTGTTTACGATTAGAGTATGCAAATGTTTCTTTTCACAAGCTCGTTAGGGAACTTCTTTGCCTTTTCGAATAAGACTTTCATGCCTCCACCCAACTGATTATATTTTTCTACACTTAGATTTGGTATTTCCTTTTCCTTATCATCTATTTTCAATTGTATTTGTTCCATGGAATTGCTAACTGATAGAATGATTTCCTTCATTTGTTCAACTCCACTTAGAGCGTCATATCTCTATTTCTTTGATTACAGAAATTCATACACAATAGAAAACATTTCAAGTTAATCCACTTTTGCATTGCCATTTGCCCCTTGCACATATTGCACATACTCCTTCCTCCACTTCTCATGAGAAGGAACAACCTCTTTAGTCAATACATTATCTATCTCGTTTACTTTGGTTTGCTTCTTTTCAAGTTTTTTAGAGCAGATTCCTTTTTTTCAAAATACACTTTCCAATATGTTGTATTTTTTTTATTACTACCATGTCATACAATTCTCATAACAAATATTTTTCGGATTCTGTCGGATTTCTTTCAGGAAAAAGGGATAGAGTTTTCAATGTACTGAATACTTTGAAATGATAAAGGGACAAACATGTGGTAATGAAGTTTTCATGTATATGGACATTTCAATATGAAGAACATTAGACATATGTTGTACAAAATATCTTTCATTCAACAATAGTGTTTGAAAACAGTTGATTTGGTTATACAACTCTGAGTGGGTTGCAATTTTCATAACACCCTTTGTTTTCCAATCTATAGTTTTACAAAATAGGATTCATGTAACTAAGATCTTATGTTTTCATAAATGTATTGCAATATTTACTTGTTTTCTCAACAAGTGGTTGAATCGATAGTTGGAAGTAAATAACAGTTTTTTTATAGATGCCTGTAGAGCTATTTGTTACTGGATTTTTTCCCTTTTTTTTGACAGTACAACTAAAAATGTTGAACTTTAGAATTCACATTGGGCAGGTTCCCCATGACAATCATAAAGACAATGGCAGTTTGTTCAGTATGGAGAGGTTGTGTTGTGCTTTCAAATTCAATTGTCAGATGTTGGAGGATGTGATTCGCAAGGTCGGTAGATTTGTTGAGCCCACCGAACCTATACTCCCCTATTCAAAGGTCAATGTAGCTTGCTGGTTCCTGCCAAACTCCATGGACCTGCTGACAAACCGTATTCTAATTCAAATTCTCTGTGCAAAACATGTTTGGAGCCATGTGGCCAATCATGAACAACTTGACGAAGCATTGGAAAGATATGATGTTGATCAAGGTCTCGACCTCATTGGTGGCATCTTCCCATGTTCATTGCCTCAAACATCCTCAGATATGAGGTGTGTTCAAGAAACATTTAGCAGTAGAATAGAGCATCAGGGTGATCATTTTTTGACCAAGCAATGCGATTGCATGGTCATGTTGTTGAGCTATAGATTGAAGTGGGCATACGAGAGATGTATCTTGCCCTCCGCACATTGCTTGACCACTCCACACTAGTTCCAAAAAATGATGAAAGGGTTATTGAGTGGCTTGGCACAGAATTCCCCTATCGTTCCAATGAGGGAAAAAATATAAACACATAAAATTTAAAGAGTGAATCTGATTAGGATGTGGAAAGGCTTGTTAAATGAAAAATGGAAACTAAAAAAAGGACTTTTATTATGTATTACTCTTTTCAAACACTACAGTTGAATGAATGGTATTTTGTATTATTGTTTATTACTCTATTTTTTATCATTCTTTATTACTATTTATTACTGTTTAATACATGAATACTATTTTGTAAAACTACATATTGTAAAACACAGGGTGTTGTAAAAAACAACAACCCACACACAGTTGTATAACTAGATCTACTGTTTTGAAACACTACCGTGGAATGAAAAATATTTTGTATTACATATGTCTGATGTTTTTCATATTGAAGTTTCCATAAACATGAAAACTTCATTACCACATGTTTGTCCCTTTATCATTTTAAAATATTCAATACATTGAAAACTCTATCCCTTTGCCTAAAAGAAATATGACAGAATCCAAAAAATATTTGTTATGAGAATTGTATGACATGGTAGTAATAAAAAAAATATGAGGACATATTGGAAAGTGTAGTGAAAAAAAGGAATCTGCTCTAAAAACAGTTGAAAAGAAGTAGACCAAAGTAAACGAGATAGATAATGTATTGACTGAAGAGGTTGTTCCCTCTCGTGAGAAGTGGAGGAAGGAGCATGTGCAATATGTGCAAGGGGAAAATGGCAATGCGGAACTGGATTAACTCAAAAGGTTTTCTATTGCGTATGAATTTGTGCAATCAAATAAATAGAGACATGATGCTCTAGGTGGAGTTGAAAAAATGAAGGCAAGCATTCTATTAGTTAGCAGTTCCATGGAACAAATACAATTGCAAATGGATGATAAGGAAAAGGCAATACTAGATCTAAGTGCAAAAAAATAGAATCAGTTGGGTGGAGGCATGAAATTCTTATCCGAAAAGGTAGAGAAGTTCCCTAACGAGCTTGCGAAAAGAAACATCTTCATTCTCTAATCGTAAACACATTGCAAAAATAATACAAGTTTGGAAATGCTCAAAGTGGAGCAGAACAACCGAACACTATAATTAACCAGTTAGAAAAGGAATTAAAACACAAGAAGAAGCTATCATGGTGAAAATAAGAGGAGCTTAATGTTGTTCGGAGAGAGTTGTAATCTAAAAGATAGGAATTTGATAAAACAAAGACAACAATGGAAGGTGTTGTTGCACAACTGATAAACATGAAATGTCAAAGGTGTTGTTGTACAATTCATAGGTCAAAATTCAAATGTGTTGTTGCACAACTAATAAAAGTTTAAGATGCCACAATAATAGTTGCATTGGAGGTTGGTGGAGGAGGGAATTTGTGTAATGCGGTAATGGATACGAAACATACATGAAAGCTCCCACTTCGAATAGGACATCTATATAGGAGTAACAATTATCTCTTTAAACAAAATCCAAGCCCATACCATTTCCTCCACAACTCAGCAACCACCAGCCAAATTGTTGAGCAATGGAAATGCAAGGCTGCTACTATCTCTTGTTGCATATGAATATGAAATTGAACCAACTATCCAATTTGTATTTCCTAGTGTATGAGTTAGCAGCAATTCAGATGTTGCAAAGGGGACTCTTTTCAACCAAGTGGTCTTCGTATTGGCCGAAGTGAATGGCGAGGAGGTGAATTGTATGGGATTGGATTTTTTTAAAGGGATAATCGTTACTCCTGTATGTAGATGTCCTATTTCAAGTGGGAGCTTTCTTGTCTATTATGTATCCACTACTGCATTACACAAATTCCCTCCTCCACCAACCTCCAATGCAGCTATTTTCTGCATTTGCAGGACCATTAGAGCTAAATTGAACTATTTTGAACTATTGCACATGTTTTGTTACAATGTGCATAACAGAAAGTGGTCATTGAACAAGAATTCAAACGTGAGTGGCTACCATCTATGTTTTCCACCATGCAACTATTATGTGCATCTTTTGTTGGAAACATATGAGGAAATTGAAATGGAGTGTTCTGATGAAAGCAAGGGTTGTCATAAACTATGAAGGTGAAGTTGAAAACATTGTTTTGTTACAATGTGCATAAAAGAAAGCGGTCATTGAACAATAATTCATAAGTGAGTCACAACCCAGTGTGTTTTCCATCTTGCAACTATTATGTGCATTTTCTACTCGAAATGTATGAACATATATTGAAATGGAATTTTTGTTGAAAGTAAGGGTTGTTATGAACTTCAATACATTGTTTAAAAAGAATTGTGAAGTGAGTCAAAACCCAGTGTGTTCTCCATTTCCTCCAACTATTTTTTGCATTTTCTATTCATAAAACGTACGACGATATTGAAATGGAATGTTGATTGAAAGTAAGGGTTGTTATAAAATATGAAGTTGAACTTGAAAACATTGTTTTCTTACAATGTTTATAAAAGAAACCGCTCATTGAACAAGAATTGAGAAGTGAGTCACAACCCAGTGTGTTTTCCATCATACAACTGTTATGTGCATTTTGTGTTTGAAACATATAACACATATTGAAATGGAGTGTTTTTTTGAAAATAAGGGTTGTCATAAACTATGAAGGTGAAGTTGAAAACATTGTTTTGTTATAGTGTGCATAAAAGAAAGTGATCATTGAACCAAAATTCAAAAGTGAGTCACAACCTAGTTTGTTTTCCACCCTACAACTATTATGTGCATTTTTTGTTCAAAATGTATGAACAAATATTGAAATGGAATGTTTGCTAAAAGTAAGAGTTGTTATGAACTTCAATACATTGTTTAACAAGAATTGTGAAGTGAGTTAGAACCCAATGTGTTTTCCATTTCCTCCAACTTTT
Organism: Sequoiadendron giganteum; assembly: GCA_007115665.2. NCBI lineage: Eukaryota > Viridiplantae > Streptophyta > Pinopsida > Cupressales > Cupressaceae > Sequoiadendron > Sequoiadendron giganteum. The sequence goes on from CM021105.1 coordinate 579,436,261, forward strand.
TTCTGCATTTTCTATTCTCAAAAGGTATGATGATATTGAAATGGAATGTTCGCTAAAAGTAAGGGTTGTTATAAAATATAAAGTTGAATTTCAAAACATTTTTTTCTTAAAGTGTGCATAAAAGAAAGCAGTCATTGAACAAGAATTCAAAAGTGAGTCACAACCTAGTGTGTTTTCCATCATACAACTGTTATGTGCATTTTTTGTTCGAAACGTATAACACATATTGAAATGGAGTGTTCTGGTGAAAGTAAGGGTTGTCATAAAATATGAAGGTGTAGTTGAAAACATTGTTTTGTTATAATGTGCATAAAAAAAAGCGATCATTGAACCAAAATTCAGAAGTGAGTCACAACATAGTATGTTTTCCATCTTGTAACTATTATGTGCATTTTTTGTTCGAAACGTATGAACAAATATTGAAATGGAATGTTTGATGAAAGTAAGGGTTGTTATGAACTTCAATACATTGTTTAACAAGAATTGTGAAGTGAGTCAGAACCCAGTGTGTTTTCCATTTCCTCCAACTTTTTTATGCATTTTCTATTCACAAAATGTATGATGATATTGAAAAGGAATGTTCGTTGAAAGTAAGGGTTGTTATAAAATATGAAGTTGAAATTCAAAACATTGTTTTCTTACAGTTTGCATAAACAAAACCACTCATTGAACAAGAACTGAGAAGTGAGTCACAACGCAGTGTATTTTCCATGGTACTGCCACAATAGTGGTTTACACTTTCTCGGAGATCCTAATTTTTGCTGAAATCACATATTTTTAGAAAATATAATGATTTAAGCGTCGAAAATTTTCATTTAAAGGATTCCAATTGAAGAGGGTTTGATCAAACCACCTTAGACCAAGCCCCCTTGGATAGAATCCCGCTAGTTTTAAACATACCTATAACAAAGTCTCCTTTACACCTATCAAAATGTTGATAAAAAACTACTTTTGATTTAACTTTTGGAGGATCAAATGAATTCATTTAAAATTTATTTTTTGTAAGTATGTAGTCCTTATTATAAGCTTCCAAAAAAGTATAATTTTAATTAAATTTAATTTGATTATTATATTTATTTTTTATTTCTTGTGATTGTAGGTTTTTCACTGAAAATCAAGCTCTTTGTTCTGCACATGTGGAAAAATAGAAGATTATCAAAAAAATATGTTCAAGCTGGGTATTGATGTCCTTGATCCATTAATTTGTTTTTTGAATTTTATCCTTCATACAAAAAAATTTATGTTGTATACGGTGAGCATCACTCCTTAAAAATGTTTACTGATAAAAACTAGTTTTCAAAGGGGATGAAAAAAAAAAGTGCAATCACTAGTTTGCATCATCTTCAAATTTCTCACGGTTTAGTCACTATAGGAGCTCGAAAGTGAAGATTTAATTAAAAAAATAAGTTGAGTGTCCAGTTTGCCCAAAAATTGTAAACCAGTATTATGGGATCACCCTCCATCATACAACTATTATGTGCATTTTGTGTTTGAAACATATAACACATATTGAAATGGAGTGTTTAGCTGAAAGTAAGGGTTGTCATAAACTATGAAGGTGAAGTTGAAAACATTGTTTGTTACAGTGTGCATAAAAGAAAGCGCTCATTGAACCAGAATTCAAAAGTGAGTCACAACCCAGTGTGTTTTCCATCCTACAACTATTATGTACATTTTCTGTTTGAAACGTATGAACAAATATTGAAATGGAATGTTTGTTGAAAGTAAGGGTTGTTATGAACTTCAATACATTGTTTAACAAGAATTATGAAGTGAGTCAGAACCCAGTGTGTTTTCCATTTCCTCCAACTTTTTTTTGCATTTTCTATTCACAAAACGTACGACGATATTGAAATGGAATGTTCGCTGAAAGTAAGGGTTGTTATAAAATATGAAGCTGAAATTCAAAACATTGTTTTCTTATAGTGTGCATAAAATAAAGTGGTCATTGAACAAGAATTCAGAAGTGAGTCACAACCCAGTGTGTTTTCCATCATACAACTATTATGTGCATTTTGTGTTGGAAACATATAACACATATTGAAATGGAGTATTTTGTTGAAAGTAAGGGTTTCCATAAACTATGAAGGTGAAGTTGAAAACATTGTTTTGTTACAATGTGCATAAAAGAAAGCGGTCATTGAACAAGAATTCAAAAGTGAGTCACAACCCAGTGTGTTTTCCATCCTGCAACTATTATGTGTATTTTTTGTTCGAAACGTATGCACAAATATTGAAATGGAATGTTTGTTGAAAGTAAGTGTTGTTAAGAAATATGAATCTCAACTTCAATACACTGTTTTGTTATAGTCTGCGCAACAAAAAGTGCTAGTTGCATGTGCTTACATTTTTAAGTTTGCCATAAATAATAAGCCTTGAGGTGGCATTGCCTACCATTATTTGATGGCATTTGAAATTTTTTTCTATGAAATTTTACATGGCAACAAAAAGTCTCATGAAATCTATAAGAACATTATCTTGTATATTTTTTAATTAAGAGCATTAAATGCTTTTGACCCAGAGCTATGAACCAGTGAGGTTACAAATGGGGGACCTCATCCCTAATATAAATTGTCAAAAACTAAACCCCAAAGGGATTGGAGCCTTGATGGAAAGATTAACAATACAACTTAACAATCGCACAATGCCACTATTAGTAAAAGATCGTAGTCTTCAAACATACTAGAGTACTGTAATTCCACATGATAATTGTTCAATAATTACATGATCAAAGATAATATAATTCCACACCATAAGTGTTCAATAATTACATGATCAAAGACCGAATGGAAAACGAATATTGTTAGCCTCTCTCATCCTCTACTACAGTACCTTTTATGTGCAATTGAGGAGATGGTCAAATAAGATCTTATAGGTTTCTTTAAGTCCTTTAGCATTGACGGTGGGGTGATTCCACTTGCATGAGGGTTCGAGGAAGCCTCTGTTTGGACCATTACACTTTCAACACCTTCAACCTTTAAGAAACCCATGAATAAATGACTACGTTCAACAATTAACATATGGATATAAGGAAAAGGCAACATCATATCTAAGCGTAGAGAAAGAGAATCAGTAGGGGAGAGATGAAAGTTCTATATAAAAATGTAGAAAACTTTCGTAACACTTTTATATGAGCCTGTGGAGGAGAAATACAATTGAAAATAGATGAGAAGGAAAAGGCAAAATCAGACAGACCAAGAAACGTTGCTAATAATCGAGGCCCAATTTTTTTGCTTCTTACATAAAAGTTGAAGGAAATTGAGAAATTGAGCAGGGTAGTGTCAAGAATCAATAAAATTAGGCCTCAATTTAATTAGTGATGTTTCTTCACACCTGCCACTTCCTTGTTCATCCTTGCCCTGCAACGTGAAGAATTTTAATGTCACATCAAATTCAATTGCATGCAACAAATTCATTCAAATTATGTAAATACACATTCAAAAGCATATTTCAAAATTACCCTTTCTTCCACTTAATTCCTTTAAAAGAACCAGGGATAGTGTGTTTTCCAATATACTGTCAAAATCAACATATTCGTAACAAAAATAAAATTTTGTAAATGAAATCACAAACACTCTAAAATCAAAGAAAAAATTGACTGCAACGACACATATTACAACCAACCACAAATGCGAACTTCAAAAGGGAAAGTGCAGGATCTCCTCCCTAGGCACCCTTTCTTCTTACTGCCCTGTTAAGGCATATATTCCTATCCCAAATGGACGCTAACTTGCTCACGCCCACCACTTCCTTGTCAATCCTTTCCCTCTAATGCCAGTAATGTAAACATAACATCAAATTTAGATACATGCAACCAATTCATTCAAAATATCAAAATACACATTAAAAAGCAGATTTCAATATTACCCTTTCTCCCGCTTTCTTCCACTTTCCCCTTCCAAGTTTGCATTTGTGGTTGCATGTAGTATGTAAAAAAGTTGCAAGTGTTACGGGATAGTTAAAGTTCCAAAATTTATTTCACTGTCTACTGTCAGCAAGCATATAGTTTTTCAATCATAAGATTTTATTTTTTAAGGTGGACTTCCTTACATTCTTGGTGCGTAGGAAACAAAAACTTTTGACAAGCAAATAACTGACAGGGGATAGTGTGTTTTCCAACACTGCAAATAATGTGAGCATTTTTTTTTCTTGCAATCAGATGAAGATAGAGAAATGCCATTTTTACTATTACAAATAACATTTAATACAACTATTCATTGGAAAGTATCCATGATGACAAAAATAGTCGACCTCAAATGATTTTAATGTCGACCTTTTTCTTTCATTTATAAGCAAGCTACCATAAACAATAAGACTTCAGGTGGCATTGCCTACCGGTATATTTCATATTAACATAAATAGAATGCACATTATAAACACACAGCCAAGCGATTATTGTCACAGTCTGCATAACATAACAAAAAGTGGTCATTGAACAAGAATTGAGAAGTGAGTCACAACCCTGTGTGTTTTGCATCCTACAACTGTTATGTGCATTTTATGTTCCAAACATATCAACAGATATTGAAATGGAATGTTTGGTCAAAGTAAGGGTTGTCATAAAATACGAAGGTGAACTTGAAAAAATTGTTTTGTTATAGTCTGCATAATAGAAAGTGCTCATTGAACAATAATTCAGAAGTGAGTCACAATCCTGTGTGTTTTCCATCCTGCAACTATTATGTGCATTTTCTGTTCCAAACGTATGACAATATTGAAATGGAATGTTTTTTGAAAGTAAGGGTTGTTGAATACATTCATACTATCAATATAATTGTCGGTGGCGAATGCATAAAAGTATCTAAAATCAACTAAGGTGTCACCAACCAATTGGGTTCTCATAGTGTAAGTAACCAAAACATTTTCATTACATTCATACTATCTATGTGTAATTGTAGGTTCAAAAACATTGGGTGTTATGAACCCTACAACCCAAATACTATTTTCAAACCCTTTACAAGTAACAACCCAATTTGTTATTCACCCCTCAGGTGAATTTGGATAGTCTTATATATCCCCGACCTACAACTCCCTACAGAATGAGAAAACCCAAAACATAAAGTGTTTTCCAAGAACAATACTTGTTACAATCTAAAATGCATGTCTTAATCACATCAACGCCCTTCCCTCCCACAGCGAATGGATAGCTTCTCGCACAAGGCAAAAAAATGTTGGTGTAATTCGATGCAAGAGGACACCTCCTCACTTTCCTCGCCATGACGTTTCCTCCCGTCTGCCGATTTCATCACTTTTATCATCCGTCTTGGTGGGCCCTGCACTATGCCATCTCCTCATGTTATGTATGTTTTTATGCATTTTTGTATGTAGATATAGGTGTGTTTTTTCAGGAGATTAGCTTTGTCCATACAAGTTTTTACAACATTGTATGGGTTGAAGGTTTCATAAATCATGCACTCACATCCCACTATGTTTTCCAACCCGCAATCATAGAGTTTTCATCGTTGATGGAAAACACCAGGTGTTTAAAAATGGTGCCTTTCATTGCATTCCTACGGTCTAAATAACAAAATCTTTTCGAGACAAGTATTCATACTGTTGTGTAAAATTCCAGGTTGCAAAACACTGGATTTTTGAAATTTGCAACCCACATAATGTTTTAAAACCCTTTACAAGTGACAACCCAATCTGTTAGGAACCCCTCATCTCAATTCCATTGGTTTTTCATCTCCCCCACTTGCTCTCCAACCTGTCACTTTCAACTTGTAGAATAAGAAAACCCACAACACAGAGTGTTTTCCAATAACAGTACTTCTTACATATTAATCGTGACGTTTCCTTCTATTGCCAGTTTCGTCACTTTTATCATCTGTTTGGCGGGCCTCGCACTACGCTATCTCTTCTTGTTATGTATGTTATCATGTATGTCATTATGTATGTTTTCATGCATTTTTGTGTGTACATAGGTACTTTTTATTTATGAGTCAAAGATAGCTAACTCGTAGACAAAAATAACCTATGTAGGTAACATGATATCATACCCCCAATACCCCATGCCACGTGGTGGACAAAAAGCACCTTAACGGATGGCTAGTCGCGTTTCATTAGGTGGCGTCGCTGGAAAAGGATGTGCGACCAGTGGGAAACGAGAAAAAGCTAGACAAAACGCACCTACCATCGCCATTTTCCACATTTGAATTTTTCCACTTTGGTGGGTGGGGAAGGAGGAGGCGCGAGCAAGGAAAATGGAGTTGTAGGCAACCGAACTAGAGTAAAAACTTTCTATTTTTTTATGTACATGTAGGTGTGTTTTGTCTACATTTTTGCTGCATGTGTAGAGCTAAAAGTCATCATTTGGAACATTTCATTTTGTAGTTTGATCGAGAGCTTAGGTGATGCAATGGAGGTCGAATGAGATACACAAATTCAACATGCACGATGACTACCCAACAGGTATGTATATCTGCCATTGTATATGCCATTTTGCCATTCTATAGGAACTGTGAAGCACGACAATTAAATGGGTTTCTGTGAAGCATTGAACAACGATTAAATGGGTATTGTGAAAAGCATTGAACGACTATTGGTTAAAGAAAAAGGGTTTTCATTGATGGAAAAGTAAAATGTTTTGTTTGCATGTAGGGTTTTCATATGAAATGCATAACTATTTTTGTTTACGTAGAATGAAAAAATTGAACTATCCAAATTCTTTGTATTCACCACAATAAGCATCTCATTTATAAAAATATCATAACTTCTTAATGCAGAATAATTTTTGGAAGTTTAACTAACCCGTACACTTGCAATTCAAGCTATGATAGCTAGAATCACCTGTATATAGTGGAGAAACTTTGCATCTCCTAAAGCATCCTTCTTAATCCACTTGTCGTTGATTTATTCAATTTTGTTTCCTCAAATATATCAACCACCTGGAAGGAAGAAAAGTGTTAGCGATAGATTAAATTGGCAAATTAAAGACATTTGGTGCTACAAAGAATTCTTTTTATTCCAAATTTCACCAATATACAATTTATATGTTGTGGCAAGTGCAAAATGCCAACTTCCACAAACATTCAACAAACATATTAAAATATACAATGGGAATTTAATTTCCAATTTAACCTATCGCTAACACTAGTAGTATGTATCAACAAATTTGCCATTCTTCCATTCTACAAGAACTGTGAAGCACTGAATGTTCATTTGGATATATAAAATACTCATCCCTCCTAACATATGAAAGAGGCCATAACTTACAATAATCAATAAGCGCATAGAAGAAAAAACTAGAAGGATACCACGTACCACTATCAGACTTCTGTTTATATCCCATGTCTCTCAATGAACATCTAAATGACATATCAGTATCGTAATCATTGTTTAATGATATTGTAAACTGAACCTTACTTGTACAGACGACTAAAAAAATACAGATCATTGCAAGAACAAGGGTTAACAAGTCAAAAAAATTCTTGTTGATCACCTTGACTGACCAAAAAATAGTAGCTAATCTGCCAACAAAACATACCTATGTACATACAAAAATGAATAAAACCGTACACAAAATCATACATAGAAACATAACATGAAAATAAGGAAAAATAGGATGTCAATGCAAAAAAGAGAATCAGTTGGATGGAGACATGAGACTCCTATGTGAAAAAGGTAGACAAATTTTGTAAACAACTTCTTAAAAACAAAACATCTGCATTCTCTAATCAGAAAGATACTCTCAAAGCTGAGAACAGTATTTGGATTGCAGGTTTCATAACACATACTATTTTCCAACATACAAGTATATATAGACAACATGCTTCTAATGAAAACCTTAGAGTTTTTAGGTAGTAATAATGTACTAAACTTCATTCACCTTCACAATTTATAGCAACTCTTACTTACAGAAAAAATTGAAATTCAATTTCGTCATATCATTTAAAAATAAATGCACAATATAATTTGCAGGTTGGAAAACACAATGTGGTTTGCCATTTATTTCATTATGTACATTCAAATTTACGTGGTTGAGAACACAGGCATGAATGTCTTGAAAAGCTTCTGTTAATTAGGTAGTAGGAAAGCAATGAAAGGCAACATTTTATAAACACCCATTGTTTCCCAACAACCATTAAAACTCTGAATGATTGTAGGTTGGAAAACACAATGGGGGGTAAGTGCATTATTTATGAAACCTCCAACCACACAATGTTGTAAAATCCTCTACGGACACAACTAATCTACTGACAAAACACACCTATGTACATACAAAAATGCATAAAACATACATAACAACATACATGGAAACATACATAACATGAAGAGCAGACGTAGTGTGGGACTTGCCAAACAGATGATAGAAGTGACAAAACCAATAGACAGAAGGAAACATCACAACGAGGAAAGTGAGGAGGTGTCTTGTCGTATCAAATTATGCTGACATTTTTTTTCCTTATGCAAGAAGCTATCCATTCACTGCGGGAGGGAAGGGCATTAATGTGATCAAGACATGCATTTTAGATTGTAACAAGTATTGTTCTTGGAAAACACTTTGTCTTCTGGGTTTTCTCATTGTGCAAGTTGAAAGAAAATTGTTGGAGAGTAAGGAGGCATTGCAGGTGGGGGAGACAACCAACCGAGTTGAGGTGAGGGGTTTCTAACCAACTGTATGTACATAGGTGCATCAACTCGATTTTCTTGGAGTTTTACAATACTGTGTGGGTTGCAGATTTCTTAAAACTCAGTGTTCCAATCCCATTACATTCTTACTATCTAATTCACAAAAGGATCTCAAGACAATCACAAAACATACCAAATTGAGGCGAGGGGTGAGTAACCAATTGGGTTGTTACTCGTAAAGGGTTTTAAAACATTATGTGGGTTGCAAATTTCAAAAAACTAGTGTTTTGCAACCTAAAATTTTACAAAAAAGTATGAATGCGATTTAGACAGTACAAACAATGTGAACTGTATGAGTTGTCATTTTCAGATATTTTTTTTTGGCATGGGAATTGGAGGAAAAATGACATGTGTTTTTAGTTTGGAGAAAGAAGGGGGAAAACAATTTGTGTTTCATGTCTTCACATTGAAAGTTGAAGGTTGGAGTGCACATGTAGGAGTTGGAGGAGAAAACCAATGTTTTGAAACTTGGAATTTAACAAAACGGTATCAATGTAATTTAGACAATACAAATGTAATGAAAGGCACCTTATAACAAGACTTACGCAGAATAAAAATTACATTTTTATTTCTTAATATGATCCAAATATACATGCACAGTATGATTGCAGGTTGGAAAACATAGTGGGAGGTGAGGTGACAACATGATTTACGAAACCTCCAACACACAAAATCTTGTTAAACCTTGTACACACTGAAGCCAAATACCTTACTAGCTGTCTAGAAAACGATGCCTATCACCACACTCCTACGATCTAAATAACACAAAGCTTTTCAATACATACATACTGTTTTGGAAAATCCTAGGATGCAAAACACTATGTTTTACAAAACCTGCAATCCACTCAAGCAAATATACATACCTGCTAGCTCCAAACACTTGCAACTCCTTCCCGTTGCTCTCCACCAAAATGTCACTGTACAAAATGGGACCTCATCTGGGCTTTTTGATATTTACAAATAATGGTTTTGAATGCCATGTTTTTTTGGGTTTTAAAAAACCCGCCAACGCTGACATGTTTTCCTGGCAACGAGACAGGCAATGGCACACAAAGTTAACATCCAACCATCAAGTTTTTATGTCAGTGTTATTTGTTTGTTTTACCACCTTTTACGTCGGGGCCATTTTATCCATCGTGGGGGATGGGGGATAGGGGATGGGGGTATGATATCGTGCTACATACATAGGCGGCCTGCAACTCCATTTTCCTCTCGCGTGTCCTCCCTCCCCACCCACCAAACTGCAAAATGAAATGTTGCAAATGGTGACTTTTAGCTCTACGCACGCAAAAAAATGTAGACAAAAGGCACCTATGTACAAAGAAAAAATGATTTTTTTTACTCTCGTTCGGCCATTTTCCTCACCCACACCTCCTCCCCACCACCAAAGTGGAAAAATGCAAATATGGAAAATGGCGATGGTAGGTGTGTTTTGTTTAGCTTTTTCTCATTTTCCGCCAATCGCGCATCCTTTTCCAGTGACGCCACCTAACGACACACGTCTAGCCATCCGTCAAGGTGCTTTATGTCGACCGCGTGGCATGGGATATGGGGGCTATGATATCATGCTACATATATATGTGCTTTTTGTCTTTGAGTTAGATTTTTCCATATTGGAGAGTATATACCAGTATTAAAGGTCGATTCATATAATTATAATTTGTCTGGCGGGCCCTGCACTACACCATCTCTTCATGTTATGTATGTTACCATGTATGTCATTATGTATGTTTTCATGCATGTTTGTATGGACATAGGTCACTTTTTTCTAGGAGTAAGTTGACTCCTAATATATTAGAGGGAACAACTGGGTGATCCCACAATAGTGGTTTACAATTTTTGGCCAAACTAGACACTGCAATTATTATTTTTAACTAAATCTTCATATTTGGGAACCTATAGCGGCTAAACCGTGAGGAATTTGAAGATGATGAAAACTAGAGTCTCATCACATTTTATCTGTAGATTCTAAAAATATTTTTTTCAAAATTTTTGGAATCAGATTGCACTTTTTTTTCCATCTCCCACGAAAACTGACTTTTTTCAGAAAACAACATTTTTAAAAAGTGACGCTCACCGTATACAACATAAATTTTTTTGTATGAAGGATAAAATTCTAATTTTTTCGAATTTAGATTTTTAACTATGATATCTAGCACTTTCATTTGGTCTCATAGTTTTTCCTTAATCAAATTTCAAAGTCAAACCAATTGCAACTCAGACATAGGCGGACTGTATACAACATAACTTTTTTTGTATGAATTGAAATTCAATTTTTTTTTTAATAGATCAAGGACATCAATACCCAGCCTCAACGCATTTTTATAAATTTTATTTTGATAATCTACTATTTTTCCACATGTGTAAAACAAAGAGCTTGATTTTCGATGAAAAACCTATGTTTAATAAAACTAAAAAAACATATACATAATAAAACCAAAACATATTAAAATTTAATTTGTTGGATAGCTCGTTCTGAGGACTACCATATTCCAGTTGGGTTTGTGAAGTCTCCTCCATTTTCATCATCAACCTGAGCTTCAAAGGGCATAAATCTGGTAAAATTTGGTGGAAGAGGGGGAGAAGGGCAAAAAAGGGGGGTTCGAGCGAACCCCTGTTTGAACGAACCCCCCTTCGCTCGAAAGGGTGAAGGGGGGTTTGTTCGTGAACCCCCCTTTTTTTTGAATTCCCCATAAGGGAACCTGGCTTCATGGGGTTCGAGCGAACCCACCATGCAAAAGGGGGTTTGCTCGAACTAGGGGTTCGTGCGAACCCCCTACTTTGAACGAACCCTTTAAAACATGAAATTTTGTATGCGTGCGAATTTTCTCAAATTTCCTTCCTCATAGAAATTGTTCACCACTATTATGGGTTTACCCAACTAATAAGAAACAATGTGTTTTCCAACACTGCAAATAATGCAAGAATTTTATTTAAACAAAACAATGGAAGGTGTGATTTTGAAGACTTTCATACTGTTTTGTAACATTCCATGTTGCAAAATCATAGGTGTTAAAAATCAAGACAACATGTTTTCCAACACTACAAATAATGCAACCATTTTATTTAAACACAACAATGGAAGGTGTGATTTTGAAGACATTGATACTATTTTGTAACATTCAATATTGCAAAACTGTATGTGTTAAGAAGCAAGCAACCCACCGTGAGATGACCCTTTACATTTAAACAAGGAGATTCAAATAATTGAAACCCAACATTGTGTTTTCCAAATTGCAAAATTATTTTGTGGACTTTCTTTTCAATCATGCAAAATTCAAACACAACAATGGAAGGTGTGATTTTGAAGACATTCATACTGTTTTGTAACATTCCATGTTGCAAAACCGTAGGTGTTAAGAAGAAAGAAACCCATTGTGAGACAATCCTTTACATTTAAACTGAGAGGAGACAATGTAATTTCCAACACTGCAAATGATGCGAGCATTTTATTTGTTCCAATTAGATAAAAAAAGGGAAATGCCATATTTACGTCACCAAAGAATTGTTCTAAAAGATCAAGGTGAACTTCACTACATTTTTGGACAAAATGAACACTTTTCATGAACAAATAACTGAGAATAGACAGTGTGTTTTCCACCATTGCAAACAATGTGAGCATTTTATTTCTATTTATTTTTTCTCTTCTGATAAGTACACTCAAAATGGCATTTCACTCTCCTCATCTGATTTGACCAAATAAAATAATGCTCACATTATTTGCAGTCTCGGAAAACACTCTGTCTCCATATTTAAGCTGTTAAGAAACAAGCAACCTATATAGTGTTGTAAAACGCTCTGGAACTGAGAGCACATAGTGTGTTTTCCAACTCTGCAAATAATGCGAGCAATTTATTTGTTCGAATAAGATAAAGAGAGCGAAATGACATTTGGACTGTAGCAAAGAGTTGTTCAAAAATTTGAAAGTGGACTTCATTACATTCTTGGAGTATAACGAAATAAAACTATTCATATCAAACTAATTGAAATGTGACAGTGTGTTTTCCAACACTGCAAACAATCTATAACATTGTGCGTTGTAGGTTTCATTATACCTATTGTTTTCCAATTTCATTACATTCTTACTATCTAATTCACAAAAGCTTCTCAAGACAATCACAAAACATACCAAATTGAGGTCAGATGTGAGTAACCAACTGGTTTGTTACTTCTAAAGGATTTTAGAACAATAAGGGTTTTAGGAGATAGTGTGTTTTCCAAAACGACAGTGTAGAAAATGGCGGCAAAAATGGGATCTCGTATGGGATTTTTCCTACTTGCAAATTATGATTTCCAATGCCATTATGCGGGGTTATGTGATTTTCCATTGAGGGTTTTTTAATTTTTGTTTCCTCTCGTCTACTAGTTTGAAATTTTGCGCTTGTTGAATGAAATAGCTGACAACCCATTGTGGAAATATGAGTGAAATAAGTGAATAACATTTACAGAAAGTAGAAATCATGCAGAATATATCAGGAGGTTGGAAAATGCAACGTGGGTTTTGCAATGAAATGGTATATTGTAAAAATGATATAAAGCCTAGATTGTCACCATTGTTCACATTCTTATTTGGAACATTGCAGGGTTTTCGTTGGGGAAAGGGGTATTTATTTGAAATGCAAGGTTGTTCATGTTCTTTTGTGTCGAGGGTTTTTTAATTTTTATTTCCTTTCCTCTCGTATGTTGGTTTTTGAATTTTGCCATTGCCGAATGAAATAAACGACAACCCATTGTGGAAATATGAGATAAATTATTGAATAATGTTTATAGAAAGAAGAAACCATGCATAATATATTACAAGGTTGGAAAACACAACTTGGGTTCTTCAATAGAACAACATATTTGAAAACCACATAAAGCCTACAACGACGCCATTCTTTCGCATGATTTCTGGTTTCTGTAAACGTTATTCACTTATTTCACTCCTATTTCCATGCTATTTCATTCGACAAGCACTAAATTTCAAAAACATGAAAACCCTACATGTAAACAAAACATTTTATTTTGCCATCAAGGAAAACCCTTTTTCTTTAACCAATAACCATTCAATTCTTTTCACAAAACCTATTTAACCATTGTTCGTGCTTCACAGTTCCTACAGAATGGCAGAATATCACACATAATGACAGATATACATACCTATTGGGTAGCCGCCATGCGTGTTGAATGCGTTTCTCTCGTTCGACCTCCATTGCATCGCCTACGCTCTCGATCAAATTGCAAAATGAAATGTTCCAAATGGTGACTTTTAGCTCTACGCACACAACAAAAATGTAGACAAAACAAACTATGTACAAAGAAAAACGAAAAATAATTACTTTGGTTTGGCCATTTTCCTCACCCACGCCTCCTCCCTCTCCAAAATGATTTTTTTTTTACTTTGGTTCGGCTATTTTCCTCGCCCGCACCTCCTCCCTCCCCACCCACCAAAGTGTAAAAATGCAAATGTGGAAAATGGCGGATGGTAGGTGCGTTTTGTCTAGCTTTTTCTCATTTCCCGCCAGCCGCAAGTCCTTTTCCGGCAACGCCACCTAACAACGCATGACTAACCATCCATCAAGGTGCTTTTTGTCCACCACATGACATGGGGTATGGGGGATACGATATCATATTACATACATAAATCACTTTTGTCTAAGAATTAGCTTTCTCCTATAAATAATAATAAAATCCTTAATAACCTCGGTTGTCTTGTGAATTACTTACATATGAATGAAATGATATCTCAAAATTATTGAACTCGTGATCGAGTAACCCTTGAAAACTAACGATGACACATAAAATTCAACTCACGGTGCTCCACATATACAAAACTTTATTTAAAAAATAATTGCAAAAGGAAAAAATGTCTATAATATAATCATGACAAGGCAAAAAGGCATTAGTGCTTCCATTGATACAATGCCATTGCACTAAAAAGGTTAGAAATGTTTGGCCACGCTAGATAAATCTCATTCAATATATATGTTAATTCCCCAAAAGTAGCCATTGCATAAAACTTTTACCTTTAAAAACTGAATAGATAAATGAATCTCTCCAATTACTTGAATGCATTTGAGTTATTTGTGCATAAATCAAAATAAATGTAAAGCATTTCTAAATAAATAAAATATTATTTTAAAATTAAAATTAAACTTACTTCAATTAATACTAAATTGGTTTTTCCAAATATTTTGATAAATTAATTATTTAAAAACAAAAGTTGAGAATGATAAAGCATTTCTATATAAAATATTATTTTAAAATTAAAATTAAACTTATTTCAATTAATATTAAATTGGTTTTTTCAAATATTTTGATAAATTAATTATTTAGAAATAAAAGTTGAGAATATTAAATATATTTAAATTAATGTTTCAAAATTAAAATAATAAATGAAGTATTTAATTTTTGGTTTGATGTAGAATATGCTATTGTGTATTGCTTTAAGATAATTTATCAATATTACAAAATTTAGATCTTATTAGACGTAACATTAGAATCTTTTTGTCACCTAATCTTACAAATGTAGATCTAAATGAAGTCCATAAATACGATTTCTATTAATTTGCTCACCAAAAGTCTTTAGTTTGATCTTTGCATTAAAATAATTTGTGTGCTAGGAATTTATCCATGTTAAACGTAGATTTCTTCCTTGTATTAAATCTTGACAAAGATGTAGAATTAACAATTTTGAACAAGATGAAAACAACAATATGCAATATGTCCTTAAATACATGCAGATGATTTATTGTAGACTTTGTAATGTGTGTCAATGAGTACTCATTCCATATATTCACTAAATACTTTAAAATGAATTAAAACTAGTCTTTTTATACAACTTATCAAATGAAAAATAAATAAACCTAAATTTAAATTTAATGATTAAAATCAAGAAAATCAATTTATGAATGTAAAAACAATATAAAAATCTTCTACAATCACAATATATATAAATCCAAAACAATACCTAAATTAAAAATTAAATTTAAATCTTGTAATATAAAATAAATAAACTTAAATTCTACACTAACTTCTAATTAAATTGCACTATTTACATACTTTTCATTAAACCAGCCAAAAAAAAAACACTAACCAAAATATTAATGTTTTACCATAATTCAATGTAAAAAGCGTCCCTCCTACTTTTCTAACGGACAATTAAACGGTAATAGGTATTCAGTTTTCGCCAATACAATAATGATATAATAATATAATAATATAATAATAATAATAATAACAATAAAAAATAAAAATTAAACAAGAAACATAAAAGAGGGCAGAGAGGTCGGCTTATCCAAAAATACCGGTCATCAGGCTTCCTGAATTTTTAATTAACTGAATTTAGTTCGTGGTTAATATTTTCAACCCGACCGTCGTTTGAAAAGAAGTGCACCCACGAAAAGAACGGGCCATTAATAATTTAATCGTTGTTGGGTGTATACTGTTTTTTGTATTTAAATCCACCCTTCATCGGATTCGAACCTGCGGCTTCTCCACAGAGCTCTAAATCTTCATCGCCAGGCAAATTTTTACAATGCTACCATAGAAAGCAAGGAAGTTTCTTGTCTTTTATTCTGTGTGGGAGTGTGGCTGAATCTTTGCTTTAATTCATCCCATGATTCCTAAAAAGCTGCCGTGTATGGCATTGTGAAATGAATATCATCAAGTGAAGTATATAATGGAGCCAGAGCCAGGGGATATTGCAATTGTACTTTCCAGGGCGTCCAAGCTTCATTCGAAGCTGAGCACCTGCATTATCGAGAGAGCATCATCGGCACAGGATGAAGAAGAAGATGATTATGAAGACACGGAGACCCTAAGTCTAATAAATATACGAGACGCTCTTGAATCGCTTGAGCAGCAGCTTTCTTCTCTCCAGGTCAGCAATACCCATTTCATTTCCAATTTGCTTTTGCCTTGTTTGACGCTCTACCCTTAATTTTTTTTTCGTTCTGTCTTTTTGCGGAATTTTCTTTCCTTTTGCAAACCAGAGTAATGTAAATTTATGTAAAGTATCCAATGACGTATAGCATTTTTATAGCCGTTTTGAGATGCCCTTCGAGGATCTGGGTCATACTGTAAAGTGAGGTTAGCGTAAATGTGAGAGAAGAAAATGGAAGAATTGGGCATAACTGGGCATGTACAAGCCAAATACCATCACCAATAGATTGTACTGGAGGAAGGACTCTTTGTGTTATTGCTTTGATGGAAAAAAATGACACCATATTTTTCAGCTATAACTGCTGAAAAGAGGGTTCAATAAACGAAGAGGCTAGCTACGCATTGGCCTTGTGGTTACGTATAAGTACAATGAAACTCAATTGGAGGGTTTGGTCAAGGTTCAAGGTGCACCCAGTTGAAGGCAAATTATTTTTGCAAGAGAAATGGAAAAATTAATGCACATTCTACCTTTTCTTGCGTTTGTTCCATAATGTGGCCAATAAATGACTCCCAATTGCTTACGGAAAACCCTCTTGGATAACAGATAGAGGTGAGACTATGAGGGTCCCTTCTGCATTTAAGTTTAATGCCCAAGTCATCAGGATTTCTTGTTTCTGGCTGCTGGTGTGTTTTCCCTTAAGCTTAATTTCTCTGCAACCAATCTTTGAACTCAACCATCCTTAAATGCATGGGTTAGTGCTTGGGCCCTGAAAGTAACTGATATAAAACAAAAAAGTCTATAGGCGAGTAGGCCTGTTAAAGGCATCCTGAAGATGCTTATATTGACTTTGTAGAAATCTTGCTACTATGGTTAGCATGTTTTCAACGTAACATTATTGTTGCATAAGAATCATCATTTGGATGAGCCGTTATTTGAATCATCAATCAAAATATATTGTAAGCGTTCATAAATGAATCTGAGTCATACATACATGGGAATACTGCAGTACTTGCTAGGATCCTATCACATCTCTTTCTGCAAAATGTTGCGAAAGTTAGTTTTCCTCTATTGTATTGTCTTTTACAGAGTTTAACCTCCCTTATCAATAGCAATCAAACTTCTTGCTATTTGGTATGCTGTCCAAGAGTCACAATTGAGACTGGTCTGTCATCTTTTTTCCAGTGAACCAAGATGCTGATTGATGGGTTTCTTAAGCAGAGGAATATAGTCAGTAATCATTTGAGAGGGCACTACTCTTAAAACTTAGCTTGGTAAAACAAATCACGTTGAATTCAATGCCAAGAAGATATGAGACTATGATCATCACATACTAGTCATGGGATATCGACCTAACATACTGCAGACATGCACATGAACATTTCTGTTCTTTCGACAAGCTAGGAATGTTACAACTATTCTTTATGACCATCTATACTGTTTAGATAGCTTCTGGATACTTTTTGACCATGTAATTGCTTAATTTTCCTTATGGGAGTTGTAAAGTGCAATCAACAGTGAAATGAAGTGTCTATTAGCAACTAGAGAGCATAGAACACACATAACAATAAAAGAAACAACAGCTTAGACTGGAGAAACCCAAAATGTGAGAAATGCCAGAAGAGTGAGGTATCTCCTCCTCAAGCCGCTACCCATGAGCTGGTACAATGGTTTACTGCCTTTGGGAGGATTTCATGGACTTCTTTTGCTCCACGAGCAAGATCCAAACACCATACAAGCCATGCAATTGTTTTCATGCTTCACTAATCACTTTATTTCTCCTTTAAAATTCATAGGCTGAAGCAACTATAGCCCAACTCAACCAATTTTCTAAGAAACATTAAGTAAAAGACTCACGGATTGTTACATGACCTCTCTTGGAGCTATACACGGAGTAGCAAAGGAACTTCAGAGTGGAGCCCAACAGACTTCTGTCACTGAAATCAAGGAATCTCCAATGCTTTAGCTTCCAAAAATGCTGCAGGCTCTGTATTTAGATCCTATTAGAGACAGTTTCTGCTGTGGCTGAACCTTTCTTTGCCAAGAGTCTTTGCATTGTGATGAGTTTAACTGAGTCAAACCTGTTAGACAAATTTGAGTAGGTTTAAATCTGTTAGCCATGCATGTTTTCTGTAGAACATCAGTATTAGGATTGTCTGAATCATTCAATGCACCTCTCTCAGTTCTGACCTGACAATCTGATTTCTCTAAGTCACTTCAGTTATGTTTCGTACTAGAATGAGTCATTAAGAGTATAAAGTACATGGAAGATCTTCATGAGAAGATTAAGTAACAAAGTTAGCTAATTCCACTAACTTAACTGATCCGTCTTTGGATCAGTAACCTTCCCCTTGGCTTAAGCATTTTGTAGAGAGGTGTTTATAGGTGATGTCAAGATGTATGTATGAAACCCTAGCAAACCACAGCTAGGGACAATAGGAACTTGGCATACATTAGAGGTAAGTCTTCTATCATTGACTCTTCAAAGGTCTTAATATTCAACTTTTCTTCCTTTGGTAAAGTATTCCCTGTCCTAACCCTCTAAGGATCTCGATGCTGCACAAGTAGAGTAGATCATTTATTTTTACTTTTGGGAATGTCAAAGGGAAACTTATAAGATAATTCCATAGAGTTTTGGAATGGGGGAATAGGTTTCAGGGACATTGGGACCAAACACCTAAATTTGGGGATGAGAGAGGGATGGTGGCACACATAATATATAACAATAAATATTTTAATATAATTAATTTTAAATAATGATGTGTAATATGTAATGTGTAGTTTTGTATGTTATTAATAATAAATATATTAATATCTATATATTAATTTTTTTGATTCATAAAACATTTTATATTTTAATATTTTTTAGATTGGGGTTCTTATTGGGGCCCTTGCCCTTGGATTGTGAGGGTTTGTTCACAAGATTTGCATCCATACAATTCATTTTGTAGGGATACCACATTAACTAATGCTCTATTGGTGGGGGATACTGCTATAGTATATTCAAACTCCTCCTATGTTGTTCTTATCACTTGAATGCCTCTTCGCCTTGTTGCATTCTTTCTCTTGTATGGCATCTACGTCATCTTCCCAATCCTTCACTCCTATAACTTGAACTCTTTCTCCTTCGATCTCTTCCTACAAGCCAACTACTCCATATGCCTCCTTGCTTTCCTCTACCTACGAGCTTACTGCACACTATCATTGGGGGAATTGGACATTGGTCTCCAACATGAGAACCAAGTGGTCCTACCAATTGACCACAACCCCTTTGACATTTAATAATATTTTTTTAATACTTATAATATATTAAATATATTAATATTTATTTATTATATAACATGTATAATATAATAATATATAAATCGACATTCACTAAGTTGCACAAATTTCCGAATGTGAAAGGTGTAGATTGAATCTAGAGAGCTTGGAGTGCATTTCATAGAGCTTAAAGTGCATGCACACCATTGTTCAATATCTTAGATAAGAACTTTATGAATTTTAGGCAATTCTAGATATGCCGAAAGGAATCGCCATTAATATAGACATGAAAGTGCCAAATAGGAGAAACCATAAACATAGACATGCGAGACTATCTTGTACAAAATTGGTCAAAAGTCTTTAGAATCATGAAACACTAATCATTGCACTTCCACACATTTTTCCATCCAAAAATACACTTAAAGAGGTCGCTAGTTGTGGTTTTTGAATGAATTTAAGAGTTTTTGATTTTTATTAAACACTAGCAATGTTTAGGGATGTTAGGGCGTCTCTTAGCCATCCCTAATAGGGGGTACACGTTAGAGATATCCTTTTCTTTTGCATGGCATCTTAGGGATGTCCCTTGCTTGTTGGTGGTAGTGAGGGTATGTCCCCATGGTGTTTCACCATCCTGGGGACGTTTTTATTCTAGAAATGACTTGTTTTTTGGGGGGAGGTGTCCATGTGGAACACTATAAACTATTTTTTTTGGTATCCATGGATCTTTGATTAATTCAATTGGTAAGATTGGCCTAATCCTTGAAGACATTCTACATTCTATTCTGCCATCTTGGATGGAATGGAAAATGTGTTACTTTTTATTAGTCCAAATCCAAATTACGAGAATTTGTACAATCCCTTCATTGAGCCAAGTTATTCATAAGGGAGGCTTGGATCTTGACATGTGCAGAATTTGAAAGATCCTTCAACTCTACGAATTGATGATAGAACGAATTGCATTTTTTCCTCTAAACTCTACTTGCTCCAATTTCATTGTATCTTTCATATTGATCTTTTGTGCAACAAGAAAATAAGTAACTATTAGCTTCTAATGAGATCAATGCAAATTCCTATCATTATATTTCCCTATTTGTGGAAATTCAATTGGAGATGGCTTGTTTTGATTTCCCTTTACAATTTTTACTTTTATAGCAATGACCTTAATCAATATTATAAGTAATACCCTCTCTGTATTAACTCATGTTAAGGACCAAAATTCTTAATGCCTATCTCTTGTATCTCTCTTGGTCCAATTTTGTGTGTGACCTTCCTCTTCTTTCCCCTTGTGTTTGAATAAGGTCCTTGAAGTCTCTAAGTTTGAAGGCATGTCCAGTTTTCTAAGTGATTGTTAATTGTTGGAGTTTTAGAGTTCCTCGTCCAGACATGCTTTCTTGTCTAAGTCCAAACTTTCCTTGGTCCCCATTGGACTTTTGGACTTCCCCATCCCAACATGTTTTTCGTCCCAACTTCGCTTTATCTTTTGGACTTTCCTTGGTCCATTGTGTCATGTCCCCAACATCGTAACTAATCAACCAAATAAAATAGATATCCAAGTTATAAAAAAAAATCCAATTTAAATATTATTGCAATTATCACAGATAATATTGCAATAATATATTATACCATCGATATTATTTAAATTATTGAGATAGATGATAAAAATAATAAAACCAATTTATATAATATTAAATTAAGAGACATATAAATATAAAACTAATATCTATAGATGGGAAGCAATTCTATATTTCCACTGGCCACCTACACCGATCACTCACGGAGGTGATGCACTCCCTATGTTCGTGTGTAATCAGGAGACACCAATCCAGTGAAACAAGTGAATCGGCCGCTAGACATAATCAAACCAAAGATGAAGCAACCTCCCATAGTAAGCTTCCTATAGACTAACACCTCTACTTGGCTATTGGAAGTATCGATGAAGCTATGCGTTATTTGGAGTTGTTGTTTAGCATTTGCAAAATACTATATGTGAGCTCATAAGAGATTTCAGAGGAGAGTTGTTATATATGGATGTCACTGATGTGTATACCTCCGCGGCTTATATGTCGAGAAGAAATCATGACGGACCCAAGGTGATTACAATACACTAAATCATGGGGAGGAATAAGATCGCGGGACTAATGAAGAACAACGAATTAAATAATTAAAAAGAAAAGAAATTATTAAATATAAATGTTGATTGATCTTACCCATCTTCAGCGATTGGAGAACTAACAAACTGGTAATTACCCTACCAAGGAGGCACGAAGGGACACCTCTATTCAAAACATCAAAGACCCCAAGGGATGCATTCCTTCATAAACATAGATTAAGGGATGTGGGTCGAAATAGAAGGAGAAGAAAAAGGCGTAAGGAAGAGCACGCAACAAAAGGAACTCGGGCCTATCTCCAGGTAACCGAGTTACTAGCATAACAAATTAAATTTCAATTCCATACTTCATGCAATCACAACGGTAGATGTATAATAAAGAATATCAATTCAATAAGGAGTCAAACTGGGTTTCTCCCAACAATGAGAAACCCAGGACGACTCTCACCCCAGCAGGTTATTCTTTCCAAATATTTAAGTATATCGGATATGCTCAGCATGCACCAAACAGGCCCAGGATACCCGATGCCTTAGGAAGAAGGGGTATGGGATTTTGAGGGGCCGATTAACCATGAGGATCACATGGTAGTACAGGCTATGCTTCATATCTGTAAATGAATAGATTAAGGAGAACAAATACAACTGAAACCTAAGCAAATCGAATTAATGGACAATTACTATTACAATCATAGTTTGCAAACTCGGACTCGCCACGGACTCGACAACCCAAAAATATGACTCGGACTCGGGAAAAGACTCAACTAGGGCTCGACAAAAAAAAAAACGTAGTTTTACAAAAAAAAAAGAACAAATAAATGCATTTAGAGAACATAAGAGCCTAATTTGATTATCAAACACTCATAATTCAAAGATTACACATGTCATATGATCATCAAACACTCAATAATTGAAATTTAATCATTCATAGTCATCAAATACTCATAGAGTCATAGTTTCAGTGTATAACAACATCATAAGTTTATATATGTTTACATATAATCATGTCAAAAAGAGGAAAACATTAACAACCACATGTAATCTACATCTTTTTAGCTTGTTCTCTTGGCTTCTTTCAACCTGAAATCAATTTGCAGACCTGAAATTCACAAAGTTGGGCTATGGATGGGTGATAGACCTAGGTTGCACATAAGCTCCTTTGAGTTCCCCCAAATGAGTCATGTATTTGCACGAAGAAGTGGCATAAGTGGAGTATGCAGTTACTAGTCACCTAGAGTGGGAGGTTGTAGGTTACAACCCCTTGAGCTTGGCCAAGGGCTTCAAGCGGATCTACCTTAAGGGTAGAGTATGTAGTTACAAGTCACCAAGTGAGGAGGGTTGTAGATTACAACATTTGTACTAGGAGCCATGGCTGCGGGCGGATCCACCTTTGCCATCCTTCTTATGTTTTCCTATGTTTCACATTTTACTTATGTGAATGATTGCTTAATTGTTAATGCTAATAGACTTGTGCCTTTTGTGGAATATGGCTCGTTTGTGGTTGCAGGAAATCAGATCCACATTCCCTATCTTAGAAGAGCCATTTGACCACATTCCAACCTTTACCCAAGCCATTCCAAGACGAGATCAGGTAAGGAACATTACACATTGGACTTTTGGACTTCCCCGTCTTGACATGTTTTTCCTCCCAACTCTGCATTACCTTTATGCTTGTCGGAGTGTCAAACTTATCCATCTAGGCATACCTCACATCCATTCCTCGCCTTCATTCCCTTCTCTTATTGGGCCATTGAAGTTGTTCATATTGTCATCCCTCTCTTCAAACCCTGCTCTTTTCCCTTGTCTTGTTGAAGTTTTGGATTTGTCCTTACCATCATGCTCTCTTGTTTGAACTTTGATCTCCGACTAGTAGTAAGAGTCATGAAGTACCTTTGACTTGTGAACTTTGACACTCTTGCCATTTTTCTTGTTCACTTCACCTACTTCCTTACACATTTGGTCCACCATTAATTCTTAGATGGATGGTGCATCTTCTAGAAGGTTTTTTGTGGGCATAAAAGAATTATTTAATAATGGGGATGTGGATCCACCTATACCTCGGGCACAACAACTGAAGATGTGGCTTTGGCTACCATTAATGCGGTAGTCAGGGTTTCAAACCCTATGGGATCTCTTGCCATTATAGTGAAGTCCATTTGTAGGTCATTGAAAACATTTCCCCATACTTCCTGTGTATGTCCAAGGGTACGTGGCACGATTTAAAGTGTAGTTTGAAAGAAAATGATGCCCATTAATTATGGGTGCTTTTTGCCGCATACTAGTCTTGAGATATTGACATTTAATGTAGGTTTTGACATTCTTCCTGGGGTATTAAGGATTAAGAGTTAGAACGAAAGATTACTATGAATTATTTTGTTTAGAAACCCTAATTGGAAATTTTCTCAAAGCATTTGTGTTCATGCAAACAAATTCGAGGATGAAAACCCTTGGATTTGTAGGAGACTAGAGGACGAAAGCCCTTTTGGTTTCACAGATAGAGGACAAAATCCTTTTGGCTAGAGGAACAATATCACGTAGAGGTCATATTCGAGCTTTCATGGCGGTGGATCCTAGCAATGTTGAGTTTGCACAAAACTTGTAGTTGTTGTGGGTGTAAGCCTTGAACGTTCCATTTGTTACTTCTGATGTAGCAATGTATTGTAAGGAATATCAAACCCATTTATCATAAGAACTCTAGTTGCACGGGATTTATATTGTTTGTTGTTTGGGTTCAAGTACAGTCATTTGCTATTGTTGTATTTGCTAGTGTGCATCGTTTTTCTAATATACTAAATACCCATGTAATCTAAGTAATGCCCTGTAATGTATTGTATATGTAACTTGATGTGAAATAGGTTTCAATGAATGCAAATCAATACTTACAACGTGGTTTTTATCAAATATGATCAATGTTTCAATTGCAATTTATTTTGTTGTTAACCCGATTTGTAATAATAGGGTTAAGGTGTTGCAGGAATGAAAGTAAATTCTGGGGTTGTAAGGTTTGTTAACTATATTGAAACCCTAAAATTATTTCACATTTATAGATTTTGCGAATATATCAATCTATCTATAGATATATATTTTTCTTGTTAACTATATTTGTTGTTAACTCGAATTGTAATAAGAGGGTTAAGGTGTTGTGGGAATGAAAGAGTAAATTTTGGGGTTGTAAGGTTTGTTAACTATATTGAAACCCTAATTTTTTTTTTCACATTTACATATTTCACATTTATTAACTATATATATGTGTTTGACACAAGGCCATTATATATGTCTATTTTTGGTTAAAAAGGGGGAAACCAAGTTTAGTCATTATTGTTATCCATTGGAGATATTACATGGGTGATGTAACAATATAATCAATTTTTCAAGAAAGTTCTAAAGTAATTCCATTAATATTTTAACTAGGCATATTATAGTAATGCTATTAGAGCTTGTTTTCTTGCCAGCTTATGAATTAGGGGGCTATTAGATATTATTGATGGTTTCAATGTAGAGCTTTAGACTAGTTTCAATGCATTTGGAACTCTCTCTATATAGCTTCAAAGACAAATTCCTTTTTTACACTTTAAGGAATTGATGAGATCATTAGTAGAAGAGACCATAGTTTACATACTTGGAATCAGAGAGTACTCAGCAAGCTCAAATTTTGACTCGGGAAAACTTGGGAAATACTCGGAAAATACTCGGCAAATAATCGGAAAATGTGTGTGGATATTTATGTATGTGTATACTCAGGACTGCATTGTGCACACGTACATATCTATAAACATACATTGGATGCCAAGTTTGCATGCATATACACACACAAACATGCCAAGTTTGTGGGTTTTTTGTGAGCTACTGGTGATTACTTGATAATTTGATGGGAGAAAATTCATCTGCATACTGCCTGTGAGTAAAAATAGAAATTACTCGGCATGCAAATGTTTTTGAGATTGCTTGGCTACTCGGAGAGTAATCAGAGAGTATGTAATCTATGGAAGAGACTATTAAATGGTTTTCAAGCTACTAGAACCTATTAGAAGATTTGAAGGCAGTGTTGTCATTTGTAAAATATGTAGATTTTTCTTTTCCAAACTACCTGAAGTGGTTAAAAACAAAGGGTGGACAAGTGCGGTTAAAACAACTAGAAAGGAAGCATCGTCTAGTTTTAGTTGAAGTGTAAGAGAAAGAGAAAATATCCCTATAGAACAAAGAGCATGTGGAACCAAAGCCACAACCAACATCAAAGTATAAATCATCTTCAAAGACATCACTGGATCAACTCAAAAGAAGATTCACATAAGAAGGGATATCATGTACCCCCTCAAGAGACCATACTTCTAGTAAGTACAAAGAAGATAAATGAAAATACCAAAAATGAGTTGAGAAGAAAGAGGTTTTGCTTCTCTTACAATGAACCATGGGAGTTAAGCCACAAATGTCAAGGCAAAAATGAAATGATGTCAGATGAAGAGACAAAGAAATTTACTAAAGAGTTGGAAGAAAGATTATGGAATTTGAATCTATGATGAGTGTTCTCGGGTACAGTCTAATGAATTAAAAAAGAAGAGAGAATGGGAATAGAGGTTCAATGTCACAAAGGAATCCACATTGGATGTTGCAGGTAAAGATTCCTTAATAAATATTTCAATGTTTTCTAATGCGTTCTCACCTTTAGGAAGTGTTTTTGTAATGAAGTTAATGAAAAATCAGTATTGCAAGAAATTGAAGTCATCACTTTCAAGAAAGAATACACAAATCCCTTGTATGAGGATACAAGAACTCTTGTCAAAGTAGCAGAAGGGATAAATGACTTCACTAAATGAATAAGAAATTAGAATAGCTAGGCATGAGTCAAAAGATAATTTGAAGCTGCAACGATGTGAAAAAGAGTAGATGTTAAAAGAATATCCCATGCAAATAGAAGGTATGTAATCTAATGTAGGAAGAAATATCTTTTCAATTTCTGATAGTGTAGATCCTTAGGTTATCGGTGCAAAGCACATAGTCCCAAAATTGCAAGTTGGAATGATTGATCGTTTTGCCACCCTTGTACCAAAAAGGGCTAGCTTACTTAATCTCAACATGGAAGAAAAAGGTAAACCTTTTAATTGCTTCTTTGAGTCCAACTCAAGAAGTAAGAAGGATAATAGAAGCATGGATCTATTTCATCATTTTCATATTATGCCATTACAATTTTTTGATCTTGGTGAGAAGATGAAGGGGACTAGGTTGAAAGGGAATCCTTTCTCTCCACCGTAAGATTGCTCATGCATGATAGCATGGAATGTGAGAATTCAAAGCATTTCCAAAATTCATCATGGTAAAAAATGCCAGACTTTGCTATCGTCGTTTGGGATGTCAACAATGTCAATCAAGATTTTGAATTCTTTGCCTAGGATTGTTGGTAAACAAGAGTTGAAGGGCATAACAACATATGAGATTGGCAAAATTGGATCAGGCTTCTCTGAGGAAGAATACAAAATTCTTATGAGCAGACTAAAACCATATTTCAAGCCAATTGTAAAGAACTTAGGTATGACTATTGGTATGCCAACTTATAAAATATTATTAAAAACATGTTCCATTGTTGGAAACTTGGAAGGGTTGATTTGGCAGACCATCCATATTGAAAGATTATTTGTAGAGAAGCAGCTAAGGAGCTAAAAATGAATGATGATTTGAAAGAGTTAGTTGATAGTTGAATCCTTAATACTAGGCAAGTAATAGTGCAATTTCCAATGGAAAGGAGTCAAAGCTGTCCTTGGGTGGTTAACTCAAATGGAGCACATGAGAAATCAATAGCATTAGAATTACATTAGCTCAACCAAAAGCAAGATAAGAAATGTGATGTTGCAAATGTCGCGCAACGGCTTGAGGAGCTATACAAATGGAAAGAGCAATTGTTGGTAACAAAAGAGAAAAAGTTGCAAGTCCTAATTGAGTTGGATAATACAAAAAGGCTTATTGAAGAGCTCACTCTAGATTTTAAAAGGACATGCAAGATAGATGAAGTAAATGCTATTGCAAATAAGCATCCAATCACTCTTGCAAATATGCAAGTAGCGAAGAATATTTTAGAAAGGATGAAATCATACTATTTGCACTTCATTAAAGACTAAGATATGGTCATCAAATTTGTGGAAAAGGCATAGTTCCACCGAGTTTTGGGGACGGGGACGGGGACGGGGGGACGGCAGGGGACGGGTTTCGGGGGTGTGGGGGCGAGGAGACGGCGGGGGAGCGGTGCACTAAAATACATATAGTACTTGAAAAATTAGTTATAAAAAGATGTATAACTGTAAAAGCAAGGCCCTTGATGCATTCAGTCAAACAATTCACATGCCTTGCCTATGCTTCCACATTTTGATGCATTCAAATTTCAGTCAAACAGTTTACATGTCTTGCCTGTGCTTCCACATTTTGCAGACCAATGACCATAAATTTATAAAATCAATTATTATATAAATGAAATTTATTGATAAAGTAAAAACTCAAAACAATTATTAAATTATTTTATAAATTTTTATTTCAAAATTCACTGTGAACTGTGAAGTTTTGAAATCTAAAAATCTCAAATCAGAAAATATTAAATAATAAATTAAAAAAAATTGATTCATTGGAAGTTTGGAATGAATGTTACGAATCCCTCAAAGGGATGTCAGCTCATGGAAGAGGCGTCTGTCAGATCATGGAAGAGGCAACGCTTCTTCCATGAGCTGACATCCCTTTGAGGGATTTGTTCCACAGTCCACTTCCAACTGTGTCGCGTTGCCCTTGCTGTGGGTATTTCAAATGAAAAAAAAAAACCTAAAGCTAAAAAACCATATAAAAATTAAAATGCAAGCAGCAAAATACCTTTGGTTCAGCACTTCTCAGTCCAGATGCAGTCGCGACTTGCATAGGCATGCACGGGTAATGTGAAATGAAAAATAAAACAAAAAAAATTAATTTACATTGATTTTAGATTCTTAGAAGTCTTAAAAATTTAATAATATAATATATTATTTTTATATTAAACTTAAATTTTAACTATTACTAAAAAAAAAAATCATTATTTAATGGGGGACGTGGGAAACTTGGAGTCTTGGAGACGCTCAGAAGACTTCGAGAGGAGACACCCAGAAGACTCCGAGATGTGACGAAGTCTCCTTTTGAAGGAGACGGCGGAGGGACGGGGAGACGACGGGGGGACGTTTCCTTGAAGTCTCAGCGTCTCGGAAACATCCCCGTCTTCGAGACAGCTACTTTTTTGGGGGGGACGCGTCCCCGTGGAACTATGGGAAAAGGCCATAAAGGCATCTAAGGAAAAGAAGGAAAAGGTGGACGAACTCGCCTTTGATCTTAAATCAACCAAGGACACTTTTGGAGGTAGAAGAACAACTTGATGCTGCAATAAATGTTAGGAAGCAAGAAAATGAAGAAATGGCCAAGGAAATTAGGCAATTGTAGAGCTTGATAAGCTCCTAGAGGATTTTGATTTAGAACAACCTTTAGGAATATTAGAAGCCACTACAAATTAGGCTTCTCTGAGACAGTTCGACAATAAATTGAAAATCAGCAAACAAAGTAGCTTGAGGATGACAAAATTGATTGGGAATCTGAAATGATGACTTTAAAGGACAATTGCCTAGATTTGGGCTAGCATGGACAAGAGTTTAAATAGGAAAATAGAGATATAGAGATAACCCACTCATTGAGATGAATATAGAGATATCTCCTAGTTTAGGGTTTCTCACTTCTGATGACATTAGAGCAATGTAACAAAAGCTGACTACATCACAAGATGTATTGAAGATAGGGAATTGACAATTCCCTTGTACAAGTTGTTAGCTACAAATAATCGGCCTAGCAAAAGGGTGAATTGGAGGGTAGAAAGAACCTTGATGTAACATGTTTTAGAGCATAAATCCACATGGATTAAATGGTTGCACTTAGGAGAGCATTGCTACAACAAGCCCCAACATCAAACCCTTGGAATGTTTTCATGCATGGCAATGCGTGTTTATGATACCTCATCTTACAAAAATGATAATTGCAAGCACTTGGAGCTGATTTTCAAAAGATGCTTGGAATATGGGATATCACTAAACCTAAAGAAATGCGTGTTTAGAGGCAAAATCCTTGGGCGTATTGTGTCCAAGGGGGGGATAAGAGTAGACCCTGAGAGAGTTAAAGCTATCGATCTTATCCTTCAACCCAAGGCTCTTAAAAGGATACAACCTTTCTTTGGGAAAATCAACTTTGTAAGGAGAGTTGTACCAAACTTTTCTGAAAAAACTAAGGCCACATCAAGGATGTTAAAAAATGGACAAGTTATCAATTGGGATAAAGGATCAAGTGAAGCCTTCATAGGAATTAGAGAGGCTCTCAAGTAAGCATTGGTATTGGTCAGCCTTGACTACAGAAAACTATTTCAGCTATTCTCTTTTGCTTCATTCTACACTATAGCTGCAATGCTATTACAAAAGAACATGGATGGATTTGAGCAGCCTATTGCATTCTTTAGTAAGTCTCTTCAAGGTGTTGAATAGAAGAATTCTAGAATGAAGAAACATGCTTACTAACCTCTCAAGGTTTTAAGGATTTTAGGCCATATCTAATTGTGGCAAAGATCATTGCATTTGTACCACATACTGTAGTAAGAGACATCTTAATGCAGCAAGAAGGTTTGGGCAAAAGGTGCAGGTGGATAAACAAGATACAAGAGTTTGACAATGAGGTGCATACATCAAATTTAATAAGAGGTCAAGGCTTGGCCAAACTTATGGTTGAAATAAATTTAGATACAATTGAGATAAAAGATAATAAGTAATAATTCTACATCTACTCCTTGTCCTTTTGAAGATGATTCATCTTATTAATTTATGTAACGACTCGTTTTATTCCTTAAATCACAGCATTGAATATCAGACCCAAGGTGTTGACAACTATTAATAGCTTTTCCTTATGAAGGGCGACCCAATTAAGACAATCAATGATGGAATGAAGGTGGCTGACCCAAGAAAAATGAATATATGGCAGTGGTTTATATAAAAGGTCAGGCCGACTAAGAATAATTAAAGATTATTAGGGGCAACGATCACCCAACATTAGGTAAATAAATAAGTTATAAACCATAAAAAGCCCTCCATGAAGAGGTGTGTCTTCCTTGCATTTGAGGATATAAAAAAGGAGAGAACAAATCATTTGGGGAAGGAAATCAATTAGGCAGATTGGATAAAGGGAAATAAAATTTGAAATTATAAGAGATCTATTGGAATAAATAAGAATAACTATGTATATATATATTTATATGCATTATAATTGCATAATGAAATGATATATGATTAACAAATAATAGAATAAGATTCCTTTAGCAATCTATTTTGAATTTATAGAAGTGTTTACAAATAGGGAGGCCGATCAACCTTCCGGGTTCATGAGATTGGAAGTATCGGCTTTGGCTTCATCAAGTACGCCACCCTCGAGATGCAACACTTGTGGGATCAGGAGGCGTATGAGTGCTCTCGGGCTTGTTGAGGGAGGCAATTTTCATGCATCTTATCAAGCACACCACCCCGAGATGCAGCGCTTGTGGGTTGGGAGGTGAATAAGTGCTCCTGGGATTGATCAAGGAGGATGGAGCAGCTCCAAGGTGGATTGGGGGATGGTGTGGACTTGAGATCTTGCCATGTTCATGGGCTAGGAGGCAGATGAGTGCTCTTAGGCTTGAGAGAGACTTCTTGAGTACGCCACTCCCGAGTTGTAGTGCTTGTGGGGCTGGGAGGCATATGAGTGCTTCTGGGCTTGAGGGTCTTCTCAAGTATGCCGCCCCGAGATGGATGGACAAGGATCCACCCATGCTCTCACAATACAAGGACAACCATCCTTGAGATTGCAGTTTGCAAATATTTCTAGTGAATTCCTAATATGATTGGCTATCGAAATATGCCTTGGAATAATCGTTAGTGATGTTAAGTTATTTTGAATTCAAATGTTAATGATGATATGAACTATAGATCTAACTATTATAATGTTCTAGCTATGGTGTATTGCTCTCAATATTATGATATTTTTTGTGTTAATTTGAATATAACCATAAAGTTGACACTTGTTATTGCTAATTTCAGTTTTTAGTGAGTCTTATTCTTTTGTAGGCCTAAATTTAGGAATATCCCAAAAGGGGACATTACAATTTATTGTACACCACTTGGACAGTTTAAATTGTCTATTTGTTTGATTGAGAATTAGCAAAGAACACTTAAGCTTTCCGCCCAAAAGTATATGCTGATACAAGGTGAGTTGATGTGGAGAGACCCTAATGGACTATTGTTAAAATGTTTAAATCATGAACAGTCCATTAGGGCTATAAATGAGTGCCACAAGTAGTTTGTGGTGGACATCTAATGACCAAAGCTACTGCCCATAAGATCCTTGGGTCAAGATATTGGTGGCCTACCCTTTTCAAGGATGTGGCCAAAGTAATTAGGTGTGATACTTGCAAAAAGTCATTAGTCAAGATGAAATTTCCAGGTAGACTCTCCCTTACTCCCATCTTAGTTGAAGCTCTCTTTCAGCTAAAGGGTGTAGACTTCATAGATTAGATTGCGGAAAAATAAAGTGATCGCTAAGTGGATCGTTGTAGCAATAGATTACATTACCAAGTCATCCCAACTAGAATTGCAACATCAAAGGTAGTAATTGATTTCTTGCTGTCTCATGTGATTACAAGATTTGGGGTGCATGTAAACATTGTTGTTGACAATGCCATGTGTTTAAGGGCTCAAGAATTTTCTGATTTGTGTTCAAAATATGGGATAAAATTGACTTATTCTTCTCTCCACTAGCCGTCAGGGAATGGGCAAGTTGAGTCTAGCAATAAGAGCCTTGTGAAGATTATAAAGAGGACATTGGAGTTGAACAAGAAGAGGTGGGATGGCAAACTCAAATTTGCTGTTTTGACAAATAAGATAACCTTCAAAAAATCAATTGGGAGAATCTAATTTGAGTTGGTTTACGGGTACACAGGCTAATTTGCCTATCATTTTAGGGTTGTTAGTGTATAGACTGCTGCAAGGAGTAGAGGGATTAGAAGATGATGCACCTTCCCAAAGGATCAATCAACTTTTAGAGTAGTTGAAATGAGAAGAGCTGCTCATGACAAAAACTTGCTACAACAATAGAAATGAAACATTTTTTTTGACAAAAAAGTAGTTTCCAAGTGGGAGATATAGTCCTCATGTGGAAGGCAAGATTAGAGGACAAAGGGAAGCATGGTAAATTTGAGGCTCATTGGGTTTGGCCCTTATGTAATTGAGGACAAGTATGACTTGGGAACCTTCTACCTCAAGAGCTTGGACTGATTTTATAGAGTTGTCTATTCATGGACAGTATTTGAAGTTCTCTCAGTGCTCATGGTTTTCTAGTTGGTGTATATACTCTTTCCCTTTTGTTCTCCATTGCATTTATGGTTGTTGTCATGCCCATAATGAAGTGTGTGATTTACCTTTGTCATGTCTTGTATTGTCTTAGTGTTTTATTTTGGTCTATGTCTAGAGATAAGCTTGGTTTCCCACTATATCGACTAGAGATAAATGTCCCCAGCTAGAGTCTATGTTAGTACCTAATCTTGCATGCACCCAAATTGTATTTTGTGCCTCCATGTTTTCCCTAGTATCCTATTTGGCCCATCTTTAGTAATTGGTATTAGAAAATCATCAATGGGCCCTTTGGAAAATTGTTAGTGTTCTAGGTTTTACCATCGTTTTGATCCTTAGGGTTTTTAGTATTTCTATATTAAGGTTTATCCTTTTATTTTATGGCTAAAACCCTGGTCCTTATGTGTTTTCACATGTCGTTACACCAGGTTTCTATTTTGAAGGTGACTTGTTGTGTAGGCTGATTTCTTTAAGTTATTGCCTTTATCCCCTTATGTTGCATTGGTTTACCAACCCTACTTCCCATTAATCTAATGGTGGCATTTTCCTTCTATTGGCTAGGGTTTTGCGGTCTAAATTTCACTTTGACATTGGGTCTTGGTTGATTATTTGTGTGTCAAGTTATTGCATCGCGAGGGGCCTTTGTATTGCACTTTTGCTTTTAATACTTATTGTCAAGCTTATGAGCTAGTGCTATGGTGCCATGTGTCATTAAGTCTGGATTGCCCATTGTTGGTTATTATTAGTACACTGCTGTCTGTGAGTATGTGGTGCCTCTTAATTGGTTACTAATGGCCTTTTTGTATGTGTTGGAGCAAGGAAGTGGAGATTCTTGTCATATATGCTAGGTGGTAGTTTCTTGTTGGATCTAGACTTCCTTCGCATCTCGGTTTCAATTGCAGGCCCCACTCTTGTTAGTGCAATGTGTGATGGTTCTTATCACGAGGTTTGAACAAGATAGGTGTTATTGGTTGTGATGATGTGGTAGGCTTTGATTACATTGCCCAACTTCTTTGCATCACAATTTCTAAGAATTGATTTCCTTTTGTAACACAATGGGTAATTGTCTTCACAAGCGTAGAAAGTATTTTGAGTTGGGAAACATGTGGCTAACTATTATTGCATTGTTGAGGTTTATTGAATCACAATTGCTCATAAGGGCCCTACTTCACATTTGTAATGCACAATAAATGCATAAAGGTGACAAGTTAACACATTTTGTTAACTTAATTGTTGAAATAAAGTTATTTCATTGGGCTGCGTAGCTGTCTCTTTGCTAGATGTGCAACACATCCTCGAGTATTCTGAGTTGTCACCATGAGAATGTGAATTTGATGCCTACCAACTCTCCACAAGACAAAAAGTGACATGTGATAGCCGTCGATCTAGCTCGTCTAAAAGAGTCAATGGGTAGAATTCAAAACATAATTGAAAGACTTGACAATTGTGCCATTCATTTTCCGAACTTGTACATGCATATCATGCAAAAGGTGGTGAGGCAAGTGAGTTATTCCGTTTCAATTATTCAGGGTTGTTTGAAGCTGATTACATACAAGAAAAGATAAAAGAGTTAAAAATTGTAGCAAAGAGGATATTGGGGATATATTTGGTGTTCAAATCTGATTGGGAAAGATCTACAAGCTTTCAGCAACAATTGATAACGGGTGAGTCCTTTTAAAAGCTTTGAAAGCTTCTACAAATTTACAATTTAGGGGTTGCATGCTAAGTTGCCGGTTCGGCAATTTTTTTTTCCTAGGGTACGGGTACGGGTACGGCCGTACTATATATATATATATATAAATTTATAAACATAATGATAATGTCAGACTCATAAGCATGCTCAAAATTATAATCATATGATCATAATGCCATAATACCATAGAATATTGAAACAATGAAATACGCCATACGGTAATACCTCATATAATTTGTAATCATATTCATAATTTGCAAAAATGTAAATAGTAAATTACTAAATTACTAAATAGTAAATACTCGAGTCTTAAAATGTCATTACACATTGAAAATTCAAATTACAATCAAGACAATATTTAATTTAGTATTGCCATTCTTCAAATTCGTCTTCATCAAATTCGTCATCCTCAATTGGTTCAAATTCATTTGAACCACTATCAATTGGATTGCCACTCCCACTAGGTGCATTAGTTGCCTCATTGTCATCTATAGAAGCCAAGGTAAGTTGTGCAACTGTAGCATCTAAATCAGCACACTCAGGGGTGAGATCCCAATTCTTTGACACACCCTCATTGTATTCAGGTTTCTTATGTGATAAGAGACGAAGGTTGGAGTTTACATAGACCAAATCCTCTGCTTTTTTTGCACCCAAACGATTGCGCTTGACCGAGTGAATGAAGGAGTATGTACTCCAATTCTGCCTCATTTGGTCGGCCAAGTCAATATAAGGCAATCTGGGCACTTTTTTGGGTTTTATTTTTTGTTTTTAAGTTGAGTTTTTGCCTTTTTCTAGGCTGGATGATGTGGGTCCTCCTGGGTCCTTCTGGGTTCTCCCCGGGTTCGGCCAAGGTTCTTCATTTTCCACCTGGGTTCTCTGTGGGTTCTTCACAGAAGGACCCACAAAGAACCCGGGTGGAAAATGGAGAACCCAGGCGAACCCAGAGAAGAACCGAACCCGAACCCGAACCAGAACCCACACGTATTTTGGCCGGTTCGGGGGGCTAAAATGAAGAACCCGGTAACAAAGGTTGCATGGTTGTATGATAAAAACGAAAAGAAGTTGCCTCTACTATGACTAGTATAGATATTTTCTCAAGAATAAGGCAGCAAACATTTTCTTATGAGAAGAAAATGGAAAATGTAGATTCATCTGATTATCCTTCTACCTTAATGATGGGAACAAGTATACTAGTTCAACCTTGGTATTTGAATATTGATAATAGTTTGAATCTTATAGAAATAATCAGAGCATGGTCAAATACTTTTAGACTTTTAGTACTATTCAAGCTACTTGTTTACTCCTACGAGATGTTGCAGCCACACTAGCCACATAGTATTTATGGGGAATTACAACAAATTTGTGGGGAACAAAATATATAAATATTAAAAACGCCCTAGTTTACCATACCACTCTATTATTTGATTCTCTTGATTCTGATCTTTAGTGTAGCCCTTACCATTTTCCACTTTTTTCTGAGGTGTATCATAGGTTAAAGTTAATGCTCTATCCTTATGCTCATTTATCCTTATCATTTTTAGTAAAGGCACTAAAACTTTTATTTGACTTAATACTTGTGCCATGTCTAATGGGGTGTATTTTGGTATCAATGGGAATAACAACAGGCAGAGAGGATACAAGATTAGTCATACCTTTTTTTGTTTGCTTTTTGCCTGATCTTATAGGAATTTTGGGAGTTTGGATCCTTTTGTCAACTTGATCCTTTCCATACGCATCTGATAGTTTGACAATATTGTTTTGCTTGCTTGACAGTGTCTTGTTTCTTCTTGGCACTGCTAGTAACAGTGGACTTGCTATTCTGTTCATCAATTTTCTCTTTAATGAAACCACCCTTTGTATTTTTTGGTACAGTGCATCCTTTCTGATTGCCTTTGCTTCTCAAGTTATAATTTCTCTTAACTTGAGCAATTGCAGTTGCAGTTAATGCTTGATCTCTTCTTCACAAGGTCTTCTTAACTGGATTTTGCTACTAGAAGAATCAACATTGTGCAAATGGTAGTCCTCCTCTTTCTCATTAGAGAAAAATTGCTAATGATGGAATCTTGTCTCATATCTCCTGACTTCTATGCCCATTTCATGGCCACATTTTTCAGCAGAAGAATAATCTTTAGTGCTGAAGTATCCTTGAGAGGATAGCATATTTATGTCCTGGTCATCCTGACTCATTGTGGACCTATGGCTTGTTTCACTGCACTCATCACATTTCGTATTGGAATTTGGGACCTCCAATGCAACAACACATAATGGTGAATGTGGGGCATCTGACATGCCATACACCAAGGAGATTCTTCTACATTATTTGCATTCACCATTTCTAGAGGATTTGGGGTTTTCTTGTTTGATACTCCTTTATGATTTTGTTAGATAGGTTTACCATTATGCCAATTTATGTTATATGGCTGATCAGACAATTTTGGCATTTTTTCCTACTTGCCATGATTTTGACTCTAATGTGATAATCCCTTTTCATTCTGAGCTACCTTGTAGCTCAATTCTTTCAAAGCCTAAATCACTTGGTCTCTCTTGTCATTTGATGTAGTGGCTTTACTACTCTGTCTGTTGTCATGTGACAAAAGCCTTATGTCACTCCTTTTCTGAATTTTTCCTGATGCTCTTTGGTTATTTTTTATATTTGCAGCCATTCTATATGCTTCTCTCAATGTATGAGTTTTTATTCCTCAGCAGGTAAACCTTCTTTGTATCATAGGCATTACAATCTAAAACTAAGCACAATGATTCATTTAGCCATAAATATGTAGGAGTTCTTGCCATAAGTCTGGCAAATCTAGTATTAAAATTAGATACTGGTTCATTAGAACCTTTAACAATGTTTATGAACTCACTGATAGTGAACCTAGGATCTGTTTTATCGCCATATTGCTCTCTGAATACCCTTTAAAATTCTACCCATGAATCAATCCTTGCATCGGACAGACCTTGTACCATTCTTTGGCTATGTCATCCAGGGACTGGACAAATAATTTCATGAAGAAATCTACATCATCAATTTCAAAATTGTCGGTCAAGTTATTGAAGGATCTTAGGTCATCTTCACTAAAGATAGCATTATTTCCTTGAAACCTATTAAGTTTAGATCTCACTTTAGCTGGAATAAGATTGGTATAACCAGGTATTCTTGTGAAATCTAATTGTCGATAGCTTTCCAAATTTGAAAGAGGTTTGATAGGGGCATGCCCCCTATTATTTCTGACATGGTTGTTATTAATTTTCCCACCAGCAGCAATATTTCCCACCTGTTTATTATTATCAGGGACATCAATATTTCTTAGATTTTCAATCCTTATCTTAATGTCATCTCTAACCTTTTCAGCTTCTATTCTAGCCAACTCAGCCTTGAGAGCATTCAATTCTTGAAGAAGGTCTTGATCTCTAAGTTTACAACCAGCCTTTGGCTCTTCATCCTCACTATCTTCACAGTCTTCATGTTCTTGGTCTTCATCATGAACAACCTCTCCTCTATACCAATAAGGATGCTCTTGTTGCTTAGTCAGTGAGATAACATGATCATCAAATAAGGCATTTCTTCTTACAATTAGCTTAGGTGGATTTACCTGAGACATTAAACCTCATTGACTTGGGCCTCTGCTTCTCTTTTGTCTTTTTTTATTTGGATATCATTTACAATTTCATGATATTTAGCACTATACCATAATTTATCATCCTTTTACTTAGTAATTCTAGAAGCAGATTTATCACTAATATAACTAGACTGCCTTTCCTTTGTAGGTGAATACGCCATTTCTTATTTGATTAATTTCAAGATTTGAAGATTTGTATTTTTAGCTTTCCATGTTGTTTCCTTCTTTAGATCTCCTAGCAGCCTTTTGTTCGAGTCTCCTTGGAGGCATGATCTCTGCCTGTCCATTTTCTTTTAATTGAGTAATTCTTGGTTCTTTAATCAACAAAGTCACCACCCACTAAGGGAAAAGACAAAAGGGTTTATACAAGATCACACACCATGGACGGACCACTTGAAGGTTCTGAATTACAGTTCTCTTGAGATTTTACTCACAAGAATTAAACACTAGATTCCAATTTATCGCTGGTAATTAGAATATGGACACATAGGACAACTGAGAAGGAAATTTGAAATAATCAAATTGTCTGCAACTGGAGATTGGACTTTTTTTCCCAGCAGATTCAGAAATCTATTGGTGACTCAGATGGGTCACTTTATAAAATAAGATACTTGAATGCTGCAATAATTTTCCGAATTCAAACTACTAGTAGTGCTAGAATTTTACTTCTAAACAAACACTTGAAATTGGCCTAAGGAACATCATCAGTTCCCCAGTAGAGTCACCAATTTGTTGGTTCCCCAGCCTATCTTCAATATTCTCTAAGGGTTTACAAATCCCTATGATTAGGAATATTGAATGGTTGGCCAATGAATGAGAGAAACAAGGTTTATCTTTTTCACTTCAGGTTTTGCAATTTAGACACATTGAATTTACACAATTTTCATGAATTCATTTCAATGTAAAGCAAATAAGAAAACTCACACAAAATGGGCAAGGATTTGTAGAATAATGGGGATTAAGTAACCTATTCCTTGTACCTTTAATGTCCTAGTGTGAATTTAAATAAGATCACAGAAATAATTTATTCGGTGATGGATTTGTCATTTTAGAATCAATTGGGTTGGCAAGGATTCTTCAAATAGTGACTGGTGCCTATTTGAGGAATTATTGAGTCAATTATCAACTATCAACACTCATTCCTAACGAGGACGTCTTTGATGGTTTCTAAACACCGACCTTTGTCTTACAACATTGAAACCTGTAAATATGGTTCAAAAAGCCTAGGTCCTACTTAATAATCCTTTGTGACATTTGCATTCCCCATTATTGCTTGTGAAAGACTTATATTACTTCAAGTAATAACTAACAAGACAATAGTTCAACACAACAAACGTGTGTGAAGAAACTCAAGGTCCTTAATTCCTTCACTCAGAGGCATACAAATATACAACAAGAGACAACACTAAATTGAGAACATTTATTGATATCATTTCAAACAAAGATAAGTATCAAGCAAGCATTGATATAGAATAGTTTTCTTTGTATTTCTTCAAATAGAGTTTACATGTATTTCAAAACTTTTCCCTCGCTTTTCCAACCTTTTTACATTACAAAGATCCAATCCTTTTATGGAAGGAATTACAAAGAAAGTGCCCATGGATGGGTGGCACTTGTCATTCTACAATAGCTTGATGAACTGATTACAAACCACTTGGAGAACAAACACGTGAAAAACATGGGAGAAGTTCATGAGCCCTTGCAAGTTGTTGGAAGAATTAGTTAGAGCTAGATCATGCTCTAACCTCTCGTACTGATGAAGAGATTGCATGTGGGTTGACCTGACAATGTAGATAAATGAGGAGATATGCAGTTAGATGACAGAGTTGACACTGTAGACATGGAAAAAGAATGGGGTCGTGGAGGGGTTGGTGTTTCCACTCAAAACTTAGCAGCTGGAGTGGGGAATGTGGAGCTGGTGGGGTGCAACCCTTTGCTGTTTGAGCAAGTTGGTCCATCGCAAATGGAGTAATAAAAACTGAAGGGTGAGATAACACCATCCTCTTGTGAGTCCCTGCAATTGGTCTTAGGCAATATGTCATCACGCATTGAGTTGGTGAAGAGGACAATGGTTGGTGTGTGATGACATTGGAAGCCATAGGAGATAGAAAGGAATGATGCACTATCAATTTCTCCACTATTTCTCCACCATGGCAACCAGGAGATGTTGGAACATGATAATTGTCCAACTACCACATGCAGTTGGTGCTTTTCATTCCAATCCCATCCATTGTTGCTAATCCTTCCTCACTAGAATTATCAAGTTCAAAACAAAATTGGAGGGACGAGTTTCAAACAACCCCAACCAAGATTTGAACAACTTATAAAC
The DNA here is from genome assembly GCA_007115665.2 of Sequoiadendron giganteum. NCBI lineage: Eukaryota > Viridiplantae > Streptophyta > Pinopsida > Cupressales > Cupressaceae > Sequoiadendron > Sequoiadendron giganteum. The sequence goes on from CM021105.1 coordinate 579,477,168, forward strand.
AAACATCTTGACCTCTTCGATAAAATTGCATAATTGAATGATCTCAACTGAAAGCCTTGGGCGCCTTTTATAATTGAGAGGTGCTGGTAATTATCCTTCTGATTTTACCTTACTCAAGTTTCACACAAATAAAAAATTCTTCACACCTGCCATATATCTAAGCATTATTGCAAAGAACCTTAAGAAATATATTGACATGCTTAAGAGGATATTCACAAGTGTATTAGGGGACGCCAAACTGTCAAATCATTCAATTCTCATGAATAGTTGTCAATCCATTTGACAAACGCCTCATATGGCTAGTTAAGTTTAAGGATAATTGCCAACCTATGCTAATGTGTCTTGTATCTAGCATCCAACAACAGTTTAGTCTCCTCAAAAATATCAAGCCTTGACTACAACTTTAGTAATTCATCCAAACGTTTGTTACATAAAACTGAATCAATTTTATCCCCTGAATAATTGATGTGACCAAAGATTGGGTGATATCCTAAAATTCAGCTTTCCAATGCTCTAGTGATTCTGCCACTATCAAATATTTTTGGTAGTTGGCAACCTTCTAACACTTTGAATTGATCAAATTTCTCCTTGAGCATCAAGTCAAACCCACTTTGATAAGTTGAGATGTCATTTATCAGTCCCACCACCTCATGTGTACTTGATATTCCTCCAGGAGCATCGAGATTGTATTTTGCATTGAATTGAATATTGTTCATCATTAGAACCTTAGAATCCACTTATTCAAAATTGGCCTCAAACTTGCCCTATGTTCAAATTGACTGGCCCTGGTCTTTTTCAAATTATCATAACAAACCCATGCATTGCTAAATGCATGCAATTTTGTGGTAAAAAAGATTATTGACAAATTCTGTAATATCTTTGACTCCTTTTTCCGTTGCCTCAAAATTGGCCTCAAACTTGCCCTATGTTCAAATTGACTGGCCCTGGTCTTTTTCAAATTATCATAACAAATCCATGCATTGCTAAATGCATGCAATTTTGTGGTAAAAAAGATTATTGACAAATTCTGAAATATCTGTCTCCTTTTTCCGTTGCCTCAACCTTTGCATCTTGACTTGTATTCAATTTATTCTTCAAATCCTTTATTCATAACATCAAGGTATCCGTATCTTGCTGAGACATGTTATTTGAAGGCGAGGGCGATGTTACCAAATCTATTGTAATGAGCTTAGGCTGTGCGACCATAAATTTTATCGTATTATATTCATGCAACAATTTATTGTGCTCACTCAACAACTTAACAAAATTTGCATGCAATTTTCTAGTTGTAACTTCACTAAAGAGAGTAGTGCTGTTAGAACATAATGTTATTAGGGGTCAATACCCTTATAACATTTATTTATTGTTCTAATACAAGGTTATAAAGCCTGATGTTATAAAGCATAAACCATTTAATAATTAATAACCTAATAAATATTGGATTATTAATTATTTATGAATGGTTGCTTTGAATAGGTGTGACTAATACCCCTTAAGGTATTTTGCCACCCTTTCTCCTATATTTAAGGAGGTTCTCTCCCATTTGAGAAGGTGAGAATTTGGAGATTTATAGTGAATTATATCACTATGCACATGAGGTATTATTGGCCATGTGGAAGTATGTAGAGGAGTGTCCGCAGGTTCAATCATTTTTTTAATAGACCATTATGTAAGTGTTTTAATAATATAAGCTTTATGGGTTTTTTTTTACCTGGAAGGGTTTTCCCCACGTATATCTTGTGTAACGTTTATAATCTATGCTTGTATAATTCTCATTTTTTTAATATTTAATATTTTATTTATAATGATTAGTATCCTAAGATCCTAATTTCTAATAAGTGCTTACCACTAGGGATGCAACTTGGGGTGTAGAGGTGTCTCCTAATCTCCTAACAATTAAATTTCCCCTTAATTCAATTAATGTCTTGGGTTACTTGGGGTGTATTGTACTCTAGAGCCGCAACTCGTAGGGCCAATGTCTCATGCTTTGTGTTGAATCTAGATCCAAAGTAAAGATCTTTAGCTTGTCGTCCAATCCTTGATAACTTCATCAGCATCTTGCCTCTTAATAATATTACTAGCAATGGCGGACGATATGTCCCATCTTGGCAATAATAGACAGCCACTTTGACCAATCTCTTTCCGTCTTTTGGGGTCACGATCACCAAGTCAAATTCAATTTGCCTTTGGAGACTTTCGGCAGTGCCCTCATCAATATTTTCTGCCCCTTATTTTTCCTTATCTTTTAGTATTTCCATATCTGCACTTGTTCTTACTTTCACTAGCATCATCCTAAATTCATTTGACTTAATAAAGTTGTCATTTGAAAGGAAATTTTCACAAGTCAAGGCTTTAACATCTTGTATTGCTTTCACCTCTTCTTCCACATTCAACAATTTTCTTTCAAAAGGGATGTTAGCAATACTAGGCCTCCTAGTGAAGTAATAATTTGTGTAATCTCCTGATCTTCAACAACATTTTCAGCACTAGCTTCAGTAATATCATAATCAACCAGAGGTTGGACCTTTTCTATTGGTGCAATTTTCATAGGGTGCTCACCACCAACAACTAACATATCAGATCACTTTGGGGCTTGGCGAAATGGTTGTGCAATTTCCTACTCACTACACTCCTTTATTTCCACAATATCATCCATAGGGACATGTCCTATAGTAGCCATTGGAGGATCATTCCCGAAGTATCGACATTTTCTAAAGTTATCTTCATCTTGGCAATTGCGTCCTTAAAATCATTGAATGCACCTTAATAATTTGTGTCGACAACCTTTCTTATTTTCTCACCATAGAGAATATGTGCCCAATTATTCCTTTTGGTTTCAATTTTGTAATGTCCCATTTATTATTACATGGAGAAAATATAATATTATTTTAATTAATAATTTTTCCTTTTGACATGGACATTACAAATTTCTTTTCTGGTTAGGCAACTCTTCATCAAATCCCCAAATTCATCAAATTGATGCTCATAGCCTGATCTTCCAATTGCCTTTCTGGTCTTGTCAATAAAATGTTCAGGATCATATCTTCTTGCTTTCTTGAATTGCATCTTGTATTCCATCAACTTGGATTCTAAGAGCTCAAGACCCTCTTTGGAAGTTTATATTAAAATTAAAAAACTTCAATGTAGAAGGGAAAAAGATAGTTTCCTATGTTGCCTCAAGTGAATTTTATTTGTTTCATTAAGCTGCCACATGGTTTCAAGAAAAGCAATCCAGTTAGGCACCCAAAAAGGAAGAACTCATGGTTTCACTTCAGCTCCACACACTCTAATGATTGTCCTATCTCCGTGATAGGACCAATCACCCCAATTATGCTCATAATCTACTTCAGGTTCTAACTGCTTTGGTCTCAAGAACTTGACAAAGATATCAGACAATCTGTTCCTTTCATATCCCAGCATATTCAGAATTTCATGCACAAAATAGCGCTAAAAACACAGTAGTCTGAATTCTTGCAATGCATATCCCACACATGTTCTTCTCTGAATTGACATTGGATAGTGTTTTGATGGCACACACGTAACCTTGAGGGTAAGGTCCCAATTGTCTTTCCCAAAATTTAGCAAAACATGATATAACATAGAGTACCATCTAAAGGATAGGTTTCTCTTGTCAACCTTAAGGGATACTAGTTCCTTGTGAATTCCGTCCACCAAAAATGATGTGAAATCAAATAGCCTGTTGACATAATTGTGTTGAACATCTGCAACAATCATCATAATATGCATAGGCATTTGTACTTTATAGTCTAACCCCAAAACTTGGCACAAAGCTATGTATGTCATTCTAAAGTATTTTTCAAAGGTATCAACATTGAAAAGCTCAATCTCCTTTGAAGGTATTGACCTTTTCCCATTTGTTCTCTTTAATCTATGGTTAGGCAGCCACTTGACTCCGTAATGACTCTTATGCCTTCTATATTCCTGGTGTTACTCATCAAAGTTTATTTTGTAGTTTGCATGAGGATTTAGGTTAAATGTTTTCCTTATTAACTCCTTATTCAAAGTGAAGTACCTCTCTATTCTTGCCCTTCAATTGTCTGGTCTTGGAATTATATGGGCTACATATGGCATATATGAGGTTAGTGTTGACAAATACATTTGGGACTACCAGGTTACCCAAGTCTAATTTCCATATGTTAGATACAAGGGTAGGTCTCCTAGTACAATAGTGACAATACTTAAACAATTCCCAACTAGTAACTGGGATAAGAGCATCTCTAATCGGCTCAGCCCTATCTTATAATCTATCTAAAACTATACCAGTACCCTGTGAGTGCTTGGCCTTCTTTGCAGAGTTGAAAAATTTACTAATTAAGTCATGGTCTAAGCTTCTTTTAACCCTACTAGCCTGGGAGGAAACATGACTCATTTTGGGCAATGAAGGAGTCTTTAACAATCTAGTATATTGGGGATTGATGATGAGTTGTAAATTCTTAAAATATACTAAGTGTTATCAAATTTCAACCAATACAACCATGCAAACTCTAAATTGTAAATTTGTAGAAACTTTCGGAGCTTTTGAAAGGACTCACCCATTATTGATTACTGCTGAAAGCTTGTAGATCTTTCCCAATCAGATTTGAATGCCAAATATATTGCCAATATCCTCTTTGCTACGATTCTACTCTTTTATCTTTTCTCATTTGTAATCAGCTTTGAATGACCATGGACAATGCAAACGGAATAACTCACTTGGCTCACCACCTTTTGCATTAAATGCATGGAGAATATATGGTGAAATTTAGATTCTTGATATGTTTGATTTATACAAATTATTGTAAGTTTCCTCAATAATGAATGATGTTTTTGTGGGGTTTTTGCCCGAAAGATTTTCCCCTATGAACATATCTGTGTAATGTGTTTTCTCTATGCTTTCTGCAGTTTTATTTCAGTTATTTTTATTTAAATGTAATGATTTGTTGCCTAAAATTCTAATCTTGACATGGTATCAGAACCGATTAGGTTGACGTAATCATTTAGTATGTGTGAATTCAATTTAGTCACTTATTTTCCTGAATTACTTGTATCATCATAGTTGGACTTAAGTTAACAACAATGGTTTTAAGATATGTGAAAGGTGTAGATTCATTTGAGAAAGCTTGGAGTGCATTTTCACCTTCTTGGGCAGTTATATAGCAGTCAGGTCCAAATTCATTCAAAGAGCTTGTAGTGTATGCTTGCTGTCCAATGCAACAGTTATTTCACGTCTTATTCATTTCGATAAGCCTGGTATGCGTGCAGATTACTCAAAACAACAATTATTTAAGTATGATTTGTTCCAACAAGTTTGGAGTTCATTCTAGAGAATTTCAAGTTCAGGTACACAATCTGGTAGAATAGCTATTTAGGTCTATCATTACCATGGGAGTGGAAGTCTTGAAGTTTGAAGAGTTATTTGAGTGGTTTTAAGGAGTGTTTACAACATTACAGTAAGAAGGGGAACAAATTTGCTGCTGCCAATCTAAGAAGTGAACACATTTAGAGTATACGCCAAACTTGTACTTTGACTCTCTTCATTCCTAAAATCTGATCTCAAGGGTCTGAATTTTGGTATCTATTGTCCTCACAAGAATCTCTCAGCTTTACTAGCATCTTTCTATGATTAAGTCTTATAATCTCTTAGAATCACGTTTGGGATTTTAAGAGTGTCAATTGATGTTAATTTGGAATTTTAGTTTCATGTTCACATTTGTTAATATCAAATCTTCATAGATTTCCTAGAAGAGGAAGATGATAATAAGGTGATATTCAGGAGGCTTGAAGACAATGTAGCTAGAAGTTTAAGTATGGTGGGCAAAATAGATAGGCTGGAATCCATTCTTCTTGCTCTAATGTAGATATTGGGGATGGAGAAACCTCATGAAGAGCGAAGGGTGCGAGATGTTAGTGTTTTGTAGCGGCGGGAGGTATTTCCCTAATAATAATTATTCAAGGCAAGTCGTCCTTTCAATTATATAACAAATATTACATTTCCTAGGTCGGCTCAAGCGTAGAGCTCACCTAGTCTTGTATATAATGGAGATAGAGTCCACATAATTCAAGTCATTCATTCCATTCTCAATTCGATTTCCTTCAGCAGCAGATTCGCATTCAAGAGGAGCAGATTCGCTTCAAGAAGAAGAGTTGATATTCTTTGCAACTAAGGAATTCACACTATCTTCAAGTGCTGGTCTATTGTATGACATTCGGTCTTTCTAGGGCCTGATTCTGAGTGCTACTTCTGCACTATTATTTCTGTTTTATAAGAGAATAATTTGCTGCTGGGTTTTTCCCTTGAGTAGGAGGGTTTTCCTAGGATAAAATCTTTGTGTTCATTGTTCTGTGTTTTATTTCTGCTTATTGAGCATATCTGATCTAAAACCAACATGGTATTAGAGCTAAGGTTCAAGAAATCTGATCAGATTTAATGCAGAAATATATGTGAAGGATTAGCAAGAAACACAATGAGAAATCAGTCCAATTAAGAGCAGACCTAGAGCAGAATAATGAAGAGCAATTCACATAGAGGGTTTAGAGCATCATTCATATCAGCTGGGAGCATTCACCATGGGCGAACATCATAAGGCTAAGGCGAACCTCTCTTGAGGTAATTTTGAGCATCATTGTTAGGCGAACTTGGTGAGATATCCTTGTAACCCTAGAGCGAATCCCCTGGATGAGTGGTGAACTGCCTTAGGGTAGAGTTACATTTGCTTCTACTACTGCGCCTAGGGTTTCTAGAAGTTAATTCATGGAGGCATGAATGAGCTATGTGTGGGCGACATCTCTTGGAGGAGAAAATGAAGATCGAAGGAAAGGATGAGCACTTGAAAGAAGTCCTAATTTCAAGAGTTTCAAGGACTGTGCCTACAATGGAGGATGTCTACTTGCAGCCCCTTAATAAGGATATGACCAACGACTTGTCAAGGAACAAAGAAAATGTAATGACAAGAGGAAAAGCTCGAGAATCCTGGGAGCGTATGATTCTATGTAAAATTTGCCATTCTATAAGGATGTTACAGGGTACATCGAGCAAAGATGATGGTTGTCGGTAGGAGAAAAATGGCTGCAACTGAATCAACAAAGATAAGTTCTATTATGTATGATTCCTTTAATTGTTCTATCTAATAATATTTGCTAGATGACTAAATGCTTTATTTGTATCGGGGTAGTTTGATTTTTATGAACTATTGTTAATCTCTTTAAAATGCAGGATGGATCGAGGAGCAAAAGGATGATGGATTAATTATTAGAGTTTGCATAAGGAATTTAGGGGTGGAAAGGACGACAGATTGGTGTTCAGATGCCAATGATTGTTTAAGCATTTGAGGGAGAGTAGAAAGGGGAAGGAAGGGAATCGGGAATCCTTTGTTCGGGGAATTCACGAAGTAAAGTTATTTTCACGCATCCTTGATCCCCTATCTCGTGAGGCTTGAAGGGAAAGACATTGTGTTTGTTTGCACTTGAATGCTTGCTCTAGTTTCTCTCATGGCGAACCAAAGGAGGAAGGAGGTCAATGCCCAACCTCGTGAAAGAGATGACAGTGATTGGGCTCCTCTACATATTGGAGCTCATAAAGGCATTTTGTAAATGGCTGTCTCAAACAAATATCAAATCCAGGATACTAGAGACCGATACTTCCACAAGTTCAGATCTACTACGGGTATAGAGTTCATTGTTTACACGAATTGGTATGGTTAGAAGTTTGGATTTTTGGCCAGCTACAAGGGAGGGGAAATCCTATAGTCAGTTCAAAATAACTTTAGTTCATACTAGGCAAAGGTTGCAATGGGCAAGACAGTAAGCCTTCTGAAGACATCTCTT